>CBVK0102037240.1:0-17618 GCA_900067695.1 Picea abies
TATATATATGCATCAAAATATATATTTTTTATGTATTATATAAAAAACGCATGTTTTTTATGTATTATATAATATATAAGGTATAATACTAATACCTTAATGGGTAATTTGTTTTGAATGTCGGTTGTAGAAGCAATTTCCCTTGCCCAAAATGAGTTTATCAATCCACTACTCTTTAGCATGTATCTTGCGGTTTCAACTAGAGTCTTGTTTTTTCTTTCTACTAACCCATTTGAGTCGAGCAATTAATGATATACTCAGTGTTAATGCCTTCACTTTTGCAAAAGGTCTTGAAAGCTTTAGAGGTGTATTCACCACCATTGTCATATCTCAACTATTTCGCATTCTTTTTTTTCTAGGTTACAAAGCCTGGGGAAAACCCCCGAGTACTTCCTATCATTTCGAGGATGGTACCTAGGGTAAACCCTAGAATCTTCAGGGCTCAAAGCCATTACAACAAGATACTTGTTAAAAGCTCAACATGTCACTTGCGGGAATTGAACTTGGGTGGGGAGGATAGCAATCATTCCTCCCAACCACCCAAGCTAAACCCAATTGAACTCAGCGATTTCAAAGTCTACCATTTTCTTGTCGTCAAAAGTCTTTATTATTATAAATGTCTCTACGACATCTGAATTACTCTTAAATAAATAAATAAAAGTGTATGTTAAATGATCATTAATATAGGTAGTGAAGTACCTTGCTTTATCGTGTGATAAAGTTTGTATTGGAATGCAAGTTTTGTTATTTTTACCTAGCTCAGCACATGAAATTATAGCCAATAATTTACCAAACACAGAAATATATGCTCGTTGATACAAATCTGGAAATTACGCTAATAACCTACAATTGAGTTATAAAACAACAAAATGACAGTGGAAGCATACACAGAACCAAGCATAAAAATAAGACAACACTGGATGTTACCCTGGAAACCCCAGTGCGAGGAAAACTAGCAAAAGAGGGCTTCTTATTGAGGCTTCTGAGGAAATTTTACAGCAAGAATAGTTCAGAAATTTCTCACAGAAATTTCTGGGCAGAACTTAGTTTCTCCACAGGCACAATATGGCCCAGTTGTCTCAACATTCCTTGCTGTAGTTGTACGACCTTCTGTACAACCTACTGTTGACTGCAAATATGGCCAGAAATAGGCCCTGTTCCTTGCTGAACTTTACAACCAAGTTTGCATGTCCTTGATGAGGCTGTACAGCCCCCTTTCGCCCCCCTATCAGCTGCAAAACTTGGCCTGAGTGTGGGCAGATGCTGGCTGCCTGATATGGCCTGATGCTCGCCTCCTTCCTGCGACCTTCAGCACCTGAAAACGCCCTCCTCAGCTTGTTGCTCGCCCTAGCACTGCTTGCCCTCCTTCCTCAGCCTCAATAACCCTCCTTCAGTTCACTTGCAATCACACAAATGAGCAATGTATGTGTCCTCTCATTCTCAGCCTCCTTTTATCTCTCTTCCAGCCTCCATTTGCCTTCAGATGTGTGCCCAGCCTTGGGCCTCAATCACTGAGATTTGGGGCTGCCACCTTTGGGCTGGACCCCACTCTCCACTAAGTGGTGTGCCCCCCTTTGAACAGGGTCCCACACTCCACTAGCAGCCTCCTTCATGAGGTGTGCCCTCTCTCCTTGGGCCCCACATTCGAGCCAAGGTAAAATTTTTGCTGAGTAGCCCAAGTTTGATCTAGGCTGAGATAATAAGGCTGATCTAGGCCTTGCTGTGTCCATCAGCTGGCCTAGGACACTTAGGCACAGCTGAGACACCTCACTAGCTGAAAACTAACAAGTTTTAGAGTGTATCTGCTTCATTTGCTCCTTTTTCATTGTAGCTCCCTGCTTTGAGAAAAGGGATTGATGTTGCTTTTCTAGATTGCAACACATGTTTGAATCTATGATGCCAAGTAACTACTTAATGACTGTCATACACAGCTCTCATTACTGCATTTGGCACTTTTATGCACAAACTCATGTAGATTATCCTCTCTTATGCCCTTGGCAACAATTCTGCCATCATCATTCATGAGAATACATTCATTGTTGTTGAATTGTACCATTAATCCCGTGGTAGAAATATTGTCTCTTGCCCAAAAAACACTTAACTAGAGTGGGTACATAGAGCAAGTTACGAATCTCCTTGTGTGCACCAACTGTTATCCTTTTTTGAAAGAACTCCTTGTCCCGTTATATCATGCTTGCTGTTATCACCAGTAATGACTTTTCTTCTATTGGAATTGCATTATACGAATTTAAATTTGTAATTTGTAAATGATGGTTCTCTAAGTAAACTTGTCTTTTTGCTACATATATCTGCATTTGCTTTAGCTGTCCATTTTTTGTTTCTCCAATGCATTTTGGGAATTCTTTCTTATGATGTCCTTGCACAATATAATAAGAACACTCACCTTTCTCACTTCTTTCTATAGTGTCTGAATTATTCTTTGATGGAGGTAGTTTCAATTTTTTTAAAAGAATTTCTTTTGTTTTTGCTCTTCTTGTTGGGAAGTGAGTTATAGACACTTGTTCAAAAATGATATGACAGTGGAGTTTTCTAGCCCTTCATTACTGCCATCATGAGGCTTTATGAGACAGTGGGAGGTTGGTTTTGGACAACTCATGGCTTCTTCGACTTTGTTAGTAGTACTATTGGAGTTAAGTAAGGGTGTCCCCTCCATCGACTCGTTTTAGGATCTACATAGATGAGCCCAGGGTACCCTTCCATGTTAGAATTCTAAGGCCATTTTCATCAAGAGAGGCCTTCTTTTATCCACCATCTTGTTCCCACCTAGGTGTTATCGATTAGTATCGGACCATTAAGCCTAGGTGGAGGGTGCATAAAGATTGAATTATGTTACTAGAAAGAGTAGAGTTCTAAGCATATTCTATGATTAGGTAGACAATAGTCATCAACGAGAAGCAGAGAAATTTGACATTTCACCGACAACAATCATTGTAATTGAAGTCCAAGTTGCAAGAGCACCAAGAACACTAGTTTCGTTGCAGTGATCCAAAGTGCTCTCATCAATGAGCAAATGTTAAAGAGTGTCTTGAAGACTGAATTTGATTAGAATTTGGTGGAAATGAGAAAAAAGCACTGATAAAGTGAAGATAATGTAACCTTCTATCCTAGCACATAAAAGTAAGACTCTAGTAGCAAGCCCTCCACTAGTGCAAGACTTGTCTCAAATGGATGCTGTGGTACATATTATTTGTTTCATAGATAATCTTATTAATTTTTTGGTGAAAATTGATGACTCGAGCCAAGAATGGTTGAGGTAGATAGTATAATACAAGAGCATATTTGACAAGTGGTTAGAGTGTTCGATTTGGTAGCTCGGAGGTACTTCTACATAGTCGGCGCCCAACGTGCAGAAGTGATGCAACACATTTTCTCCCTAGTGAGTTTATAATATGTTTTTATAAAGTAACGTTATAAAGTGGTTTTATAAAGTTGAGCCTTTTATTTTTTAAAGTGTAAAAGTGACTTTACGAGGTAGTGGGTCACTTTAGTGACTTAAGTGACCTCAACGAATGATTAAGTCGTGACCGTTGATTTCATGAGGGCAAAATTAAATCTTGACCGTCAATCTCATTGGAAGACCAAGGGTTAGGGCAGTTACACTTTGAAAATGCATAAAGGCAGCATTAGTGGAGAAGGGGGGTGCACACTTTGAGGAGAGCTTGGTGAGGAAGCTGAAGGGTCATTCAGAGAGACCAAGGGAGATTGAGCTCTGAGGTAGAGAGGGAGTAATGGCAAGGGGAGGGTGCACTTCCCAAGAGAATGAGGGGTCTGTACAGCTAGTGGAGGGTGCACATTTCAAGAAGGAAGTTGGCATGCATTCCTATAAATGCAGCAGCAGTAGAAATAAGGCTGTACTGCATTGTTTTGAGGGCCGTACAGCAGGTTTTTGGACACAGAAATCGAGGCAAAGACTTGGCACGATTTACTGAGTGTCTAGCTGTGTCAAATCAGTGCTGGAAAGTACAGTATGAGTGCACAGAAATCGAGGAATGTTTGCTGTTTATGAGATAGTAGCTTGCAGACCTGTTTATAAAAATTTGAATGCAGATTTTTAAGTCTGAGTTGCTGGGGTCTTTGGCATGCAGACAGAGGAGGTCTGTTGGCACCCTTTCATGTTTTATGCTGAGTTATTTTGCTGCTACTTGCTGTTGTAAACTCTGTGTATTTCTCTACGAGTTCAATAATGAAATCTCCTCATAGCTGTCATGTCTTTCTTGTGGTTCTTCCAAGGGGCATTGCCCAGATTTTTTATGTGCCAAATGAGTAAATTTGTCTACTGTTTATGAATATTCCGCTGCTGGTTATATTTTCAGTTCTATGTCATTTAGTGTTTCAGGTCATTAAGTACAATTCATCGTTGGGTTTTATGCTTTACTGTTGAAGCTTAATAGGAGATTGAAATCTATATATGATATAGTGGTTTCTGAGATATTTTCTACATAGAGGTCCTAAATGCTGTCAAAACAACCTTTTATAGAGAAAAAATAGAAGTAGATTCATCACAAAATTTGTGGGATGATTGGGCCACACTATTCAAAGAACAACAAGATATCATCATGACCAAGTCACAAATAACAAAAGAAATTCGAGAAGCAGTTTTTAAAACGAAATACCTAGGCCAAAGTGTTATTGATTGAGTAGCAAATAACAACACAAGTTATGGAAAGGCTCAGATGTGTTGATTTTTCGTACCTTGGGAAGTGGTCCCTTAGTGTTATTGAGTGTCTAACACTAAAGGGGGAAAAGTGACCCTCACTCACCTTACTTTATGTTATAAAGTCAAAGTGATTTTATGAGCTTATTAAGTCATAAAGTGACTTAGGGAACTGAAGTAAAGGGGAAGATTTAATCTCCACCCTTCATCTTGGTTGGCTAAGATCTAATCCTAGCCATTGGTTCCTAGGTTAGCCTCAGGATGAGGCTAAAGGCAAAGAAAAGAAAGGAAAAGGATTTCATTGTTCACTCATGAGTTCTGAGTGAAGAGAGGAGATGAAGAAGGATTTTGGAGAAGGAGAAGGTTGAGGGCATACCATAGGAAGGAGGCACACTTGTTTGAGAAGAAGCTAGGGCGCACCATGTGGTAGAGGGTGCACAAGTTTAGTGAAGGGGCGCATATGAGAAAGGATATACAAGCTGAGAGGTAAAGGGTGCACTTGCAGCAGCAAGAGGGTGCACTTGTAAGCAGACAAAGGGCGCATTTGCTAAGAGGAAAGAGGGTGCAGTTTTGAAGGAGAGGGAAGCTCCCAAGAAGGGCGCAAACTCCAAGGAAAAAAGGTGCACACTTCAAGGCATTCCTGGTACTTGTTTCATGGCAAATTGGGCAGCTAACTAGAGCTAAGTTGGCTTGTTATCTTTGCTGTAATTTTTCCTTTCTCTCCATAATAAATTTCCTCTTCTACTGGTTTTTCCCATGGGGGTTTTTCCAGGGTCATGTTGACCAAAAATATCTGTGTACAATTCTTGTGGTTTGCTTATTTCCTTATCAGCATTAAAGTGTAAAAGATCTAGAGGTGTGTTTCAAGTTTTAATGGCTGTTAAATAAGGAATTTTGGATAACGAATTTATCACTAAATTAACCTTGAACAGTTGAACAGCTGCATTAAATGAGCCTGAAACCAAAGCGCTAAAGGCAGCATTATAACAGTGAGATTCAGATCAGTTGTGACAGTCAACAGTACCAAGATTTCAGACCTGTTAGCAGCCTTTCAACAGTTGTGACAGTCAACAGTACCAAGATTTCAGACCTGTTAGCAGCCTTTCAATCAGCAGCAAATCAGATCTGTGTGTACCTTTTAAACTGTCCTAAAACAGAGGTCAAAGACAGACCTGTTAGGAAGCCTTTAGAACCTTGTTTTTCTTCACCGGTGTGGGGTAAATCTTTCACACCTTCCTCTAATATTTTGGGATGATCCAACTTTTCAAACTATAGGCAGAAACATAGGCAAATACATCGACAGAGCTGAACCAAAGGCAAATTAGAGTGCATGTGCACGAATCTGCGTGGAAGTTGACCTGCAGAAGGGATTACCCGAGGCTGTGCAATTGAATATGGATGGATGGTGCCACCTCCAGGAGATGGACTAAGAACAGCTCCCATTTGAGTGCAAGAAGTGCCATGAATATAGTCACTTTGCAAAAGATCGTAAAAATGGACAGCCACCACCCGTGGCCCAGCCGGAAAAAACTGGGAAAAGAACCTTAGCAGCCCCTGCAGACAGTACATAACAGGAAGAGAAGGCAGCCCGTACATCCCAATCAGCGAAAAGCCCCCGCTTCTTCAACAACAAACCGCTTTGAAGTTCTGAAGTCAATAAGCCAGGAGGAGCAGAGAGATGAAAATGAGAAAGGGAAGATTCTAAACGTCAAAGAGGAGGAGAGTGGCCACATCGCAAAGGATACTGCAGTAGAACAAACCAAGCAGGGGACGGATGGACTGGGAAAACATAAAAAGGATAGGAAGGTCATCCTCCTACCTCAGAAACCAACAACAAATGCCAAGGAGAATGGTGAAGTCATTGGAAAAGTAGAAAGGCAGATAAGATGAGATAAATTTATTAATGTTCAATGAATCACCACAATAGTAGGTCAATAGAACTCAAAACTACATCTGGTAATAGTAGGTCAATGGAACTCAAAACTACATCTGGTATAAATACAAGAGTGTGAGAATGTGAAAGTATCTCCTATAGCTACACTTTCAAAAGCAGAAAAGAGCAACAGAAAAAGCACCAAGTACCTGGCCAGAAGTACAAAATAAGTGAAAAAACAAAACCATGACAAGTCTCCAACATACACTGGAGAACTGAGATAGAAGCCCACTCCCTCTTTCAGCACCCCTCCGATCATATGAAAAGGGAGCAAAAACGAACTTAGAGAAAGGGAAGAAAATCAAAGCAAAGCAATGGGATCTCAATCACTGGTTGCTAGATACTGTTAGAATCTGAGACGAACAAAGTTTGGGCATGTTGTTTCAATACATTCTGCTCTGTGACCAACTTGTAAAACAATATACATTGTAGGAAGTCACGAAAGAAAGCATTCAAAATTCAACCATCTCCGCATGACATGGGGACCAGATAAAGAGTGATACAGAGACAAGCTAAAACTCTCCTACTAGTACAAGCTTGTAAAGGTATAACAACAGCCCCCTGTTTTATTTATATAACTGATAACCTCTACTGTGAAAAAAAACGAATTGAATGCTCACATTTTGTAATATATCCATGAACATTGTCAACCTAGAATTTGCATCGTAGCTTGTAAGACGCTGCTAGTTGTTTAGGCATCAATTTTTCTATATTATCAACTCATCATGCATAAGGCTGAAATTATTGTCACCTAGCTTTTTATTACAATCATCTTGGTTTTAAACATTGAAAGCTCTTTAATTTATCCATGAGCATTGTCAACCTAGAATTTGCATCGTAGCTTGTAAGATGCTACTAGTTGTTTAGGCATCAATTTTTCTATATTATCAACTCATCATGCAGAAGGCTGATATTATTGTCACCTAGCTTTTTATTACAATCATCTTGGTTTAAACATTGAAAGCTCTTTAAGGAGATTGTCTGCACAAAAGTATTCCAGCATTTTGTGCTCTCTTTTGCATATGGTCTATCATTGTGATATACCAGAGTAGTCTCCATTTTCTGTATGGTCTGCTTGCTTCATAATTAAGTGATTATGTAACAGAGCCACTCACTGGTGGTGGCCTCCATGCTAATAACAGACAGATTTAACAGAAAAAAACAACAGACAGTTTCTATGATGATACAAAATGGGTCTACATAATTGCTATATTGATTTATTGATGCTCTGGAATGGGGAAGACAAAACTCAAGGCCTATAGGGATACTTTGGATCAGATATTGAAAACTACACTAACGGATCTACATAATTGCTATATTGATTTATTGATGCTCTGGAATGGGGAAGACAAAATTTAAGGCTTATAGGGGTACTTTGGATCAGATATTGAAAACTACACTAACAGACCAAAAACTAAAATACTCCAGTTCAAGGTCTTAAAAGGTCTCTATCCTCGAGGTCCTCACTGCATTCTACAGGTCAATAATTTCCAACGGTGGGTCATTGGCCTCAAACGGTGTCTATGTGTGAAAGTTATGCCCACGACAAGGCAATGGTCCAATATTCTTTGTAGGTCCATGTGGCAGTCACATCAACTCACCATGATCCATCCATGTTGAGTTAGTAACTTATGGGAATCCACTAGAAACTTCTAGAAGCATCAGAGAATCCAAAGCTCAACCCTAATGGCAGAGGAAGGGAGTTAAGAGCCTTGACGAAAGGAAGAAAAGGAGTTCAACTCCTATTGTAGCACTTTGATGTTCCATAGTGTAGAGTAGCCACCAAGGGGAGCAGACAAATACCAAAGCAGAGAGAAAAAAAACATTTTGTAGGGAACTGTAGCAACCCATAGTATCTCATATAGCTCTAGCAAGCTTACTGGTATCCATATTTTGCCACGTACTCTCATTTTCTAAAAAAAAAGGCACGCCACACAATCCTTTAAGAACTCTTTCATCTATCATTGCTATTATGGTCTGTTGCTTCATAATCAAGTGATTGTCATTTTAATTATCTTAAGTTAAATCTCTGTTACCAACATCGCGATAATATCGCGCTATTAACGATATTATCAGCAAAATCAACCTCGGCGATAATATCGGGGAAAATAGCGCGCTATTTTGGAGATTTTGAAAATAGCGCGATATTATCGTAGATGGCGCGATATTATCACGCTACGATCGAAAATATCTTTTGGGCGCGGACAGGCCGGAAATAAAGCCCGAATACTTGGGTACAATTCTTGTGGTTTGCTTATTTCCTTATCAGCATCAAAGTGTAAAAGATCTAGAGGTGTGTTTCAAGTTTTATTGGCTTTTAGATAAGGAATTTTGGATAACAAATTTATCATTAAATTAATCTTGAACAGCTGCATTAAATAAGCCTGAAACCAAAGCTCTAAAGGCAGCATTATAACAGTGAGATTCAGATCAGTTGTGATAGTCAACAGTACCAAGATTTCAGACCTGTTAGCAGCCTTTCAAACACCAGCAAATCAGATCTGTGGGTACCTTTTAAACTCTCCTAAAACAGAGGTCAAAGACAGACCTGTTAGGCAGCCTTTAGAACCTCATTTTTCTTCAATATGGATCGGTGGTAGCCATCAAATGACTCTCCAAGTTTTGGAAACAAAGTGATTGTCTAAGTCAAAGATTAGATAAGGCAGGTTATTGGTTTAAATCACGGGATTAATTGTCGGAAATTCCTGAAACTGCCTTTAATGCAAATTCAGAAATTCCATGTGAACCTTGAGGTTTCCCGGATTTATTTCCTATGAACTTTCATCCCTTGGGATGAATCTGAAATATAAATCACAGCAGTATATATTTCACTTCTGTTCAACCAATTACACAAGGCAGCCCAAGAAAATAAACATTGAATAATTGTACTCGAAGGGAATTTTTTTTAATGATTAAGGCACACTTCCCAACACTACAACAGATCTAAAAATTACTTATTACAGCAGATTTATTACAGCCATAAATCTGCCCATTTAGCTTCTATATATTTGTCTATTCACTTAACAAAATTTGCCCACTGTTATGTCAAATCAGCATGCATAACCAACTCCAGAAACTGCTCAATCATCATGAAAACATAAGCTGAAAATCAAATCTGCAAGTACACAGTTTGGACGGCAAGGAACTCTTCATATATACATAAGATGAAGTTACAAGTACATGCCAACAATTTAATACAATCTGGTGCAAGTCATGCTCTCCAAACCTTAGCTAGGGCATCCACGATAAATGGCAAACCCTAGCTGCCAACTCCTCTTGGCTAGGAATCACTCTCACCCAAAGTTGGTCACTGCACCAAAGATCCACAACAAGCAATTATACACATCAACAAGTCATGTTTGGCTAAAAGAGGAAACACACAAGTGTACAAGAGAAAACGAGATTGTCTCCCTCTATCTTCTCCACATCTAGCACTACAAGTAGCACTAGTTTTCTAAATGCCACAAAACCCTAGTCTTCTTCTCTCACAAGAACCACAAGAACAAGTGCGTGCTTTGCTCCTCCAGGGTTTCTCTCAAACCCTAGCTTCCTTTGTTTTATTAGGGAAAACCCTAACCCAAAATCCTTCCTTGCATCAACATAAGAAACCTAGCGCTCAAGACAATAGAGCGAAGTACAAAGATGATGAAGTACATGTGAAAGAAACAAGTTCGCTCTAGTTCTCACATCTCTACTACATGATTGGATAGATATAACAAAAAGGCTCTCTCCTTTATTTATTTAGATGAAAGGTGAGGGAGGCCAACAATAATAAAGTGGACAAGGTCCACGAGCAAGCAACCTAACTAATCACTAGATAGCACCACATGTGAGGCACTCCAACTCTAAGTGACACATGTCAAGGTCCAAGGGATGCATGCCTGTCAAGCAAGGGTCCCAATGTGAGCACTCCACAAGAAGGGTCCAACGCTCCTCTGTAAGGGTCTCCAATGCTCCAATGCTACCTCCTAAGCCATGTGCTCCTCTGGGTCCACCATGCCAACATGAACAATCCTCAATTCAATCATCTGCAAGTCAAGCACAAACCTCCATGTAAGCAACCAAGTGGCCCCATGCTACCTAGGGCTTGGTGCTTACCTCCTAATTGCTCAATGCTCCTCCAAATGGGTTGTCCTCTCAAAGAAGCAACCAAGTCCTTCATGCATGCTCCTCGTGAAGAATGTCACTAAGCCACATAGGTCTCCAACCTCCCAAGGAAGTGTGCCCCAGAAGTATCATGTCAAGGTAAAGCAATCCCATGAGTAAACTATCTCGAATGTGTTTGTCCTTCGTGGTAACCCCAAGGGTAGTCGACACCCCATGCACCCCACATCACATGGAGCACCGTCAAACATGGTGTAAACACTTTTGTAGTAACTCTGAAAGCTAACAATAATAACTACAAGCCATACCATCTTTGCAAGAGTAAGGCAATGAAGTACTTATCGTTGTCCTACTAAACCATGTTCAACATATGATAAGTCACACTGAAGAAAAAATGTATAAATGACATCAAGTTAATGATTTTGTTAAACCGAACTTTCATATTATAGTTCCCAAAGAAGGTTGATTGTGAGGATGGCTTGGTGCATCGACTTAGGATAGGATGTGTGATGGCTAATCCCCATGTTAGTTTGTAAGGACATCCTTATAAATTTGTAGGAAAGAGCTTGTTCAAAGTATAGTGGTTGTTTGAGAAACTTTTTTGAAAAGGTTGTAAAGCTAAAAGATTTAATTTGTGTTTAAGTTTGATTGTAAAAGACACCTAAGTTTTGCTTCAAGGAGGAGGCAAGGATTTCGTTTGGGGAGAGATTCTGGATGGTCATGTAGTTCTATGTTGACCTAATCATTAGTATCGACCTAGTTGTTGACCTAATTGATAGTTTTAGTGGCCTATTTGTAATAGTTGAGTCGATTGTATAAATATTAAATATGTCCTCTTTTAAATGAGGA
This sequence comes from Picea abies, assembly GCA_900067695.1. NCBI lineage: Eukaryota > Viridiplantae > Streptophyta > Pinopsida > Pinales > Pinaceae > Picea > Picea abies. The sequence goes on from CBVK0102037240.1 coordinate 11,562, forward strand.
GAAACTTAAAACTCCCATGGAATGTACTCTTAACTCTTGAGAATACAATCTCCTCATCACAGTAGCTTTGTTAAAAGATCATATCATTTTGTTTTCTTCAAATAAACAACTTGCTATACCCTAAACATTACATTGTAATGGCTTCTTTTGCTTGTTGCATCTCGTATAAAGGGAAAAAATTGTAAAATTTAGTGAATAAAGCCTTCAAATTATAATTTGATGGGAAGATTCAAATTTATTTTACTTTGTGAAGTACTTGTCTCTTTTCTACAAATGTGTATTTTAATCTTATAGTAGGATGCTTAGAGATCTTGGAATGTTATACTATAATATCATATTGTGAAGGCCATGTTTTTATCACAAATAACGTTGACAATCATACACATATCTTTTGTATTGCAATTGTTATCATAAGCTAGCTTCTAGGCTACCTTGCATTTCTAAGATGAGTTTAATTTCTTTTTTATTTCTTTGAGTTCTTAAAATCTTGTCTTTTTTATGCCCTTTACTACCTAATTAGGCTGATGTCTTTTTAGGCATTGGATGGCTTTACTGAATTCTCCTAATTGGTCCTTTTGGCTTTTCATATGTTTGTTCTTTGATTGTGTTCCTTGTAGGTTCCATCCTCCATGCGTGAATTTAACAACAGAACAAGTTAAAAAGATGGATCATTTCTTCTGCTCAGATTGTATAAAGGAAGATGACATGAAACTTCGTAATTCTGGGAAAGATTCACCTCCTCTTGAACAAAAGGTGTGATTCATGTCTGGTTTTGTTCTTTCTTTTTCTTTTCTAATTTCCTATATGAGAATCAACTACATTTTTTTCTTAAACTATTTTTTTTAGATGGGGTAGTATTGCATGGTTTTATATGATTGTTCTTTTGATTTGATAGTTGTATTTTTGGTTAATTGTCAGTATATCTATTTTGGCAATATTAGTCATGTTTACATGAAACCTGTTTATTCCTGTCCTTACTTGATTGTATATGAAGCAGTATGCTAAAGGTTGTATTTGGTTTGTTGAGTGTTTCTTGTGTATTCTAGTCCTATCCAAGCGACACAGGGGATGCATGAAAAGCCCCTTTTACATGACACGACTCAAGCCTATTGCTTTACAAAACACGATTATCATTGTCTCAAGATTGAAGACTGCATGAAAGAAACATTCACAAAGATTCGAGCACATAGAAGAGATCAAGGAGTTGGTCTACTCATTCTCATTAACAATATTGGTAATATTTGCAATAGACATATTTGCGCTTAAGCACCTTCCACTCCTTCAACTTCTATAATTCTCTCACAATTGATGGCATTAGCCTCTACAACATTGCCATTTGTCTTCAATGTTGCATTGGCCTTTTTGTTCCTTTGAGCTCGCTTCTTGTTTGACTTCTTCTTCGAACCCTATAGAACCACATACCTCTTCCACAACCAATGTGCTCTTAGCAGTCAACCTTTCAACAACCAACTTGATCTTGTTGGAGTTTTTCACATTTACAAACAACCCCACCACTGACATACAATGAAATAGTATGTAGGTTGGTTGTAACAACTTCCATTCTAGTGGTTTTGTATTTGATGATTTGGCTTCCTTGCACGTCCCTTTGTCTGCTCTATACTCTTTCATGAGCGAAATCTTCTTTTGCATGTCTTGTTACTTCACATTTGCAACTTATTTTGTTCACAGATTTCTATTATCCATGCCATATGGAACTATGCCTTTAATCTTCCCTAACTTTTCTTTACACAAATCCTTTGGTCCTGCACAATGCTTCCATTCGTGCATGGTTTCTCATCTGGCCACGTCCTCACATTACAACTTTCTTAGCTAACTCCTTTCACTCATTTCTACTCATCAACTTCCTTTGTGCCCACTGTGCACTTGCCTTTGCTCTTGCACGTGATGCTCTTGCAAATAATGTTTTCATGTCCTCGTGCAAATCCTTCTCATTGCTTTGCATCTACCTCTACCTTCCCCTTGCTAAGCTTTTGATACTCATCTTTAGAAATCCAAGTACTTTCCTATATCACTCTACCTTTCCATTTCATTCAATATTGCTTGTATGTTGAGCATCGTGTTTGAAAGTCCTTTTAATACAACACTTCGTCACTTTGCTTAGCGTTTGTCTTTGGCATCTCACTGTGCCAATCAACCTTGACATCCTCAACTAAATCCTCTTTTTTTTGCTATATTGTACCCATAAAAACATCTTACATTGAATATTAGCGAAATCTAAAAAATTTCACAAAACTTCTTTTGTATCCGACATGGATTTGTCTTCCACATTCAATTTACTATGTGTTCTTGGGATAACACTCCTTTAGATATAAGACGACTTGATCTCTTGCGTACATTCCTACACTCCTTATATCCCTTACTTCTTAGCTTTATAACATTTTGCACTAATGCAAGCATCTCTTTGATCTGTTATGCAAATGATTTAGCCTCATTAGTTCTTTTCATCTCCATTGACAAGGCAATCAAGTCCACAACTCGTCATTTGTTATGTCTATATGTAACATAAAAAGGTGATTTTAAAGTAGATCTATTTTCAGAATTGTTGTATGTAAATTCTCCTTGTATCGAAGTTGTATCTCAATGTTTCGTCTTACTTCCAAGTAAATACTTAAATAGATTCCTCAAACATCTGTTTACAACTTTGGTTGGGCCATCTTTTTATGAGTCATATGATCAACTAAAATGCAATTTTGTCCCTTTGTTAGAGTAAGTTCTTTAAAATGACTAAGGAATCTCATAGCATGGTCTGGCATAATGCTCTTCGACACTTGAAGAATATCGCCACTCATTAAGTCACATCATTATCTTATTACAATGAATGAAACATGCCATCTTCAAAAACCTGTCAACCACAACAAACAAAGCTTCAAACCTTCATTGTGTTCTAGGCAAACCTGGTACAAGTTCGATGGATAAATCCTCCCAAGGCATCTTTGACATCGACAATGGCTTGTACAATCCTGTGTTTTGACACGTACCCTTTGCCATCTAACACATTCTTCATCTTGCCACAAGCTTTCTCTCTTCTTTGCATAAACTTGATCAATGATACCTTTCATTTTGCAAATTTATTGTCTTATTTTGCTTGAAGTGTCTTGCTAAACCATTGCTATGCAACTCTCTTATCAAAATTTCGCACATCAAGCCTTTAGGAATGCACAACTGCTCCCCTTTGAACAAATATGCATGCTGTAGAAAGTACTCCAACCCTGTTCTTCTATCGTACAACATTGGATTTAAGCTTCTCTACCATATTTGTGAAAAATATCAGTGCTATTATGCTCAATGCATTAGCGACTATGTTCTTCTTTCTAGGCTTGTGCTTCAACACAAATGAATATCCTTGAGGCTTGCATACAATGCATCCTCCCCATATGCTTCTAACTCAACTTCAATTGACTATTAATGAACATCAATGTGTGTTGATTTGTGTACAAAACAAATTCCTTCGGCAATAGGTAATGCCTCCATTTTCAACTTAACGCTATGCCATTAGCCACTCAACTTGCATCACGATCAACTTGCAACACTTTATTGAAACTAGGCAACATTGACTCTGACACTTTAGTAATATTATTCTATAACAGTTGAAAAATTTGTCACATGTATATCAATTGTATCCTCGTGCCTCCATACATTCTATCTTTGGTGTGCAAATGTTGTTGAATCCTTTGATAAATTTCATTTGAGTGACATTCCTTGTTGTAGGCCAATATAGAATTGGCTTGACCTTCTATGAATCTATGCACAAATCTTCGTGGTTGACAACAAGGCCAAGGTATACTTATTCGTCCTTTAGAAACTCACACTTCTTTAGATTGATGCATAATTATTCTCTGCTCAATGCCTCAAATACCAACCTTAGTTGCTCTTCTTTTCTCCTGATGAAAATCAAAATGTCATCTTGGAACACAATTGCAAACTTGCCATTGTATGGTCGTAACACCTCTGTCATGAATCACATGAAAGATTCAACTCATTTGTTAACCCAAATGATGTAATTGACTATTTGTACAACCCATCCTTGGTCTTGAATGTAGTTTTCCATTTATCTCTTTATTTGATTTTGGCTTGTTGGTATATGCTCTTCAAATCTATCGTTGAGAATTGTCTTGCGCCACACAAACTGTCCATCAAGTTGTTCATCCTTCGCAATGTAGTTTTGCATTGAATTATGATCTCTTTCAATGCTCTATTCTTTGTATACATTCATCACATCCAATATTTAGACACCTCACAATGTTGCAACTTGCAACCATACATGGGATCATACTTTCCCTTATCGATTCCTTTTACGACAATTCTGCAACTTGCCTATTCAATTTTGTGTTGTCTAGCAAATTCATCTTATGTGTAGCTTGATTCAACAAACTTGTGATGGGAATCAAGTCAATGTCATGCTCAATCTTCTTCTTCTATGATAACCCCCCATGTTCATCTTCATGTGCCACATATCTGATTTCCTCAAGTTGACTCCTTACCTCAAGAACTTCTTTCTTCTTGAAACTCTTTACTTCATCTTTGCGTGTTGTGCCTTTGGCAACTGCCTCAAGAGAGGCCCTATTCCAGAGGCTTTGCGACGTTTGTATTTCATAGGTCCTTTTGGCGGCCATCATGAAACCATATGAGCTGGTACTTGGTTGACTTTGCTTTGCTCATAAACATTCGGGTCAGGTAGGGCTGCCCCCTCTTATTGACTCTCTTTGTGTCATGATGACTATAAGTTGACAATGACAACACTTGCAACACAAATTTGATGGACAATGCATTAGATGTATGTCAAACATATTCTCTAAATTGGTGGATTGAAGAGGAGGTCTATCGACCATGCACTTGGATTCTTGCAACTTGGAAGTGGGAACTTGGTCTACAAATTGCACAAAGTGCTATATGGATTGAAGCGAGCACCAAGGGAGTTGTATTCATAGATTGACAAATACTTCAGAGAAGTTGGGTTCAGGGGAAGTGATTTAAATCCAAAACTATGTAGATCACTCAAGTTGGAGATTTGGTACTAATAATTTTGTATACTAATGATTTGATTTTAACAAATAGTTACAATATTAAAATTAAAGTGTAGTGAGAAGACCTAGTGCGTAATTTTGAATTGATAGACCTTGGTTTGTTACACTACTATCTTGGGGTGGGAGTCTGATAAAAAATTGAATGGCTTTTTCTATCTTACCCTGAGTATGCCTATGACCCATTCAAGGAATTTGGAATGATAGATTGCATGGAATGTCAAACCCTAATTTATCTTGGAACTAAACTTACTAAAGATGAATTTTGAAATTTAATAGTTATTGAGACCTTGTATAGACTCGTGGTGGGCAATAGTTGACCATTACTCGACTTGATATTTTTATGTGGTTGGCACAATGCCAAGATACATGCTAGAACCCAAGTAGAGTCATTGGGAGACCACAAAAATAATGTTAAGATATCTTAAAGGCACTCTAAATTGAGGATTGGAGTATTCCTGGTGTGATAATGATTTGGAGCTAGTTGGATTTGTTATTGCACGAACTCCCACTTATTGAGCTAAAGTTTGAAAGCTCAAGTGCAATCCTGCGTAACTGAAAGGGAAGGCCACTGTCACCTCACCAACCCTCTTTTACTTTAGTCCAACTCTCCTCTGGCTCAAGGGGTTTTCCTTGGATTAAGATTGCTAGGACTTAGGGCAAGGAGACTCAATGTGGAGACTATAGTCCAGGAAAAATGAGTTTGAGTAGCTGTAGAGTATTAAAGAGAGTGGTTGGAGGTCTGAAGGTTAGTGTCTTTTTATTGGGCACATGGAGTCAATGTATCGCTTCAACGGAGGCCAAGGCAAAGTAAGACTTGAAGGTCTATCCTAGGATTATCTCTTCATAACCTTCTAGGAGAGAAAACCCTATAGTTTATCCCCTTATAAACCCTAGGTGCCATCCTATTTCTTCAAGAGCTTCTAGCACAAGATCAAGAGAATTAGGTTTTAAACCCTAGGGGGGTAGCCACTCCTAACCCCTAGACCTAAACCCTAGCCAAGACTAACCTTAA
>CBVK0102039262.1:0-19952 GCA_900067695.1 Picea abies
ATGTAAAATATATGTGTGCATATTTAAATGGGCAATGGACAACTCTCTTGTCAAATAAATTCTCCATATGTCAACTTTTGCGAGGGAAACTGAAACGAACCAAAAGAGGCGAGCCCACGTGTCATGAGTTGCTACTCCATATTCCAAAGTCGTGAGAAAACTCGCCTGATCTCTTCAACCTTAGCACTGCTTTGAAATATTTGTTTTTATTTTATATTCTTTGGATGTAGTTTTTCTTTAAAAAGATAATAACATTGTTTGAACAAATAATAATAGTAGGGTTTTCATACTATCATATCTTTATTTAGTTAGATAGTAGGAGATTAAACGAAATTCATAGTAATGACTATGTCGACCTCAGTGGTAACAAACGTTAATTCTTTCTTGCTTTGGTCTTGCAAGAAATAATCCATTTTGTTGATTCAAATTTTTACAACTCCACACAAATGCTAGCAATTTGAAACTGTAAAAATGCATTATGAACGTGTTAACTGCAAAACAAAATTATGAATGTGTATTGAATTATCAACACGCACCTTAGTGAAGTAAAGGAAGTAAAGGACTTTGTCTCGTTACAAGCGAAAAATCCTTTATTTTATATGAGAGGTTAATGTTATCATATCATTACTCCATAGAAAAATAAGTGCATTGATGTATATATATATATAATAATATGTTGGGATGACTTGTGTTGAGAATATTGTGAATCTAGATTGTAGAAGGAAGCACTACAAGGAGAACACCTTGTAGCGGAGGGTTTTGGTGTTATAAAATTTGGAAAAAAATTCAAAAAAACCTTCGCTACAGCCTCCTCTATTGGTTGTGGAAGTTTTATCAAAGGTTTTGGAAGATCTTCCATGTAACTAAAAAAATTGGGTGGGCGAAGGTTGTAGCGGATGTTTTTTTTTCCGGTGTTGTTTTTTTTTTGTGAATAAAAAAAAAATTCTATTATAAAATTTTTACAAAAAGCCACATGGCGATAGTCTATCAGTTGTTCCGTCAAGTTAGCGGAACCCAGAACAAGTGGCAGACTGTGATGTCATTGTAAAAAATGGCAATCCTCCATCTACGAGCTGCCAAACGAAAACCAGGGCAGGTGGCGGATTCGAGTCTATACAACACTGTGCTAAGCAATCGTGACAGATAGTAGACATAGACTAAAAATTACCAGTAAAAGTGTAAAACATAGACATAGACATGACTGTAAAACTGCTCTATAGCAGCGCAAGGAGCCGAGCTGAGAATGCTCGTGATGGCCAAAGCAAGTAATTACCCATTTGCACATGAGGTCATGTCACTCAGGTCGTTGCTCCTAGGCTAGAGCACAAACGGTCTGACGCAGGTCAGACACCTCTGGGATGTTGGTGCGTTTGAGTAGATGTCGTACAACATATCAATTCTTTAATGCATGAGGGTGTCTTGGTGAATTTGATCAGCCATATGGCTTTTGAGCTAAAAAATGAGCGCTAACTGCTCCGGATGGAAGAAGGGTGGTGGTTCTTGGCTGAAATCCGAGAGTGTTGAGAGTGGTGGTGGCACCAAGACTGGGCCGCCCTCCACCTCCAAACCAAAGACTATCGCCACCTCGCGTAATTCCTCCTAAGCCACTTCCCTATCCTCCACTATCCCGAGCTTCTCCACTATCTCGAGTTGCTCCGCTGCCTCTGCCTCGCCTGAGTCTTTGATTTGAATGGTGTCCTTGGGTTCAAGGTGGAGGAATTCCTCCTGAATTATGCATGTAATCTCTTCCCTGGCCTCTCGTACTTGATGGATTGTGCCTGAAGCACTTGTGCTTGTAGGGAATTGGCTGGGGGACTGCCAATTGTCTAGTACAATGAAGAGGAGGGATTCTATATGGAATTGGATAGGTTCCTATGGAATCTCCTCCTCCATGTACGTCATCAACAATGTTCTGGGATTCTCCCTTCGCTTAGTACAGGCTATGGACAAGGCTCACTCCAATCATTGCACCCTCCTCTGTCTAGCAGAGAAACTATAGTAGGCAGGGCTGCGACATGGCCTCTCTCTTTCCCTTGGCATGGTGGGGCAAGGGAGGGTGCAAATGAGAAAGGTAAGAGTGAAGGGATCTAACTCGTAGCTGCATCAGTGCTCAGAGCATTTGGGCTGGTGGAATGCCAAGGTAAAATGGCACCATCCTTTGCTGAGTAGGATGATAACACTGAGGCCTAAAATGACCGATGCACCGTGCTTCCCCCATCCATTACACCTCATGACCGCCATTTTTCTCACACGAGGGAATTGTTCTCTACTACTTGACGAGAAGTTATGGCTTCCTTCTGTTAATGGTGAGGCAAGGGGAGCCGACCTGCCATATTAATGGCTTGGGTCTGGGCCAGGCTATGTGGCCACCCTTCACTACGAGGCACCCCATCCGGGACCGGTGTTGTTCTTGTCAAAACGTACTGGTGTGGTATTTAAAAATACACATCAACAAGTTACTATAATAAAACGCACCAAAATATTAATATCATAAAAATTCCCTAGAACTTAATATAATAGAAAACACCCTTGTGCATTTATAACTATTACGTATCGGTTCCACTTTTTTCGTCATATGTAGAGCACTAATGTTCTTATAATTACTATGCATCATTTTTGTGTTGTTTTCGTGTGATGCACTGATGCTCTTTAGGATTTGTCTTCCCCTGTGTGTTTAAGTTATATTTATCCCCAATGTGATCATGTTATCTTAAGACCTGGCGCATTTAATATAACATGCACCCTAGTGTTTGTAGTATTAGTATGTACCAATATCTTTTTTACCATATTCATCGAAGGGTAGTCATATTTCGAATCTTTGAGGTGAGATGTTAGAACTATTATTTTTATTATACACTGGTGCATATATTATAGTAAATGAATTGATGCATAATAATATTTAGAATCCCGATGCATATAATAAACATAACACATCGGTACGGAAATTATTTTTAGTGCCCCGATTTATATTTTAAACACGAGCACCATAGAATTTTGAAATGATAAATATTATTGTGCGTTATATCATTTACAAAATGGTTCATTTTCTCAATAGTACGTACCAACGTGTTATTATAATTATTATGTATCGGTTCGTATGAAACTTCAAAATGTATCGATGCCTATATTATGGAACACACTTTCTATTGAGTTCAAATGAATACAATGCAGTTGTTGGATTACTGAGAGGGTGGGAAGGGAATCGGTAATAGAGATTTTTAATCCTTTTTAACCACAGTACACCAATATTTTTACATGGAAACCCAATGTGGGAGAAAACCACATAATTATTTTTCTTATACGTCTTTAAGAATTACATTCATTGGAAGCATCATCTTCCTTTGTTCTCCAACTGCAACTGGAAGGAGGCTCCGACTCCCTATATTTCCAGGCTACAACCCGAGGGAAGCTCCAAATCCCCAATTATATGGCTACAACCAGACGGAGGCTACAACCCCCTATGTTCTTCGGCTGCAACCAGAAGGTGGCTACAACCACCTATACTTGCCCCATCCAACCGCCTTGAAATATAAGTGTCAAATGATAAAACCACTTCCACACTGTCCCTATGAGATATACCACTGTAAATATGTACCAATCTGTGCCAACAACCTATAACCAACCTATACTAATAGCTTGTAATAAATCATGTGCTATAAGTAAGCCTGTACCAACAAATACCAATAGGTACGCCACCTGTATATGCTACAACTCGCATATGTATGCACCCTGCCTATACTACAGCCTGTGTATGTACGTGACATGTCTATACTGCAGCCTGCATACACCTTCAGAAAGCTAGGGTTTTCACCTTTTTTGAAACTCAGAAACTATGTTTCCTTTTTCAAATTAACCTGCAACCTGTCACAGTGTCCAATATGTAGTTGTCCCATATGCATACATCATCATATATTTCCCTTAACAAAGTGCATTTATATCTCTCTAGTCAAGTGCCACACATGTGTGTACAATAATGAACAAGTGTAATAACCCTCACATGGACTAGACATCAAATCCTTACTGATATGCAACCTCAACCTTCACAACCAACTTCACAACCAAAAACTCTCATCTATGTACCAAGAAATACTAGCTATGTCTCAACACTTGAACCAACAAGATGTACCAATGAATAATACCAACATACCGGTATTGTATTTATGTAGATCTAACTCATACCATAGGTGCCATACAACCAACAAAATCTCTAGGGAAAAACCTCCAACATCCATAACCATTTCTCATGGACACAACAACATCCAACTACACATAAAAATATGACATGCCTTTTGTGTATGTAGATAGATCTTCTATACCTGACCAATGTAAACCTTCCTAGGAGCTTTCTTTCAAAATATGATAATCTAGTACTTTCAACAACTCAGTATTCCATGGATTTTCCCTAATGTACGTGCCCTATTATACTGCCAGTCCATGTATGCACACTCCATTATCCATGACATCCCACATACACCTAAAAAACTAGCGTTTTTTTCATTATTTCTGCAATTGTGAAACTTTCTCCGTCAACCCTTCGTGCCACCTCAGACTTGCTGTTATCACTGAAATTTTGTCCGCAAAAGGTTACAGGAATACAACATCTCCAAACACTTATTAGTTCACCTGCAGCACCAAAAATGCATTTCCAAAAGGAAAAAACTATACAACTTGTCAAAAAATTGACATGCGCTGAAACACTAAAGGAAGCGTGCACATGTGCGTAGGCCAGAAAATCCATAAGAGCGCACATGTGCCCGATGCATGACTGTTTACGAGAAAATCCGTGCACACCTTTGAACAACACATTTATGGTTCTTTTCGGCCCCTCACCCATTTCTGGACCAACTCGCAACTTGATTTGACCCTCAAATCCGAGCTGAATCCGAATGGGGGGTTGGTCAAAGACCTAAGGGTGCCCTACAGGGCCCCTTGTTCACACTAAAGACCGGTTGGATGTTGCCTCAAAAAATTGCTATAAAAAGAGGCCATGGGTGCACTAAGAATTCAAGAATATCATTGAATTGTTATGCTGCCTCTATTCTCCTTCAAGGAACCTCTTTCCTTCTTGGAGCATATTAGCAACAACTCATTAAGCTATTCACCTCACCGCTTGAGGGAATAAGTTCCATTTTCTTTCTAGTTTACCATTTGTAAGAAGAGATCTCACATAGGGGACTCAAGATCCCTCCCAAGTAGGAATAGGGGATCCACAAGTCCTCCTTTCTCTACGGTGTTTTCCCACTAATATAGTTATCCATTGGTGGCATGATTATTGGTCATTTGTTTGATTGATTTTGGCTCTAATTTCCTCATGCTTTTTAGTTTTATTTCTCTAGTTATTTCTTTAGTTGTTGTTAGCTTAGTTGTTTTTTTATTTCATGTGATTGAATTGTTTGATTCATACACTAACCTCTGTCCTATCTAGCAGGCCCAACTAGACTTGCAAGTGACCTTCTTTTTCTCATTCAAGTGACAAAAATGACATAATAGATTGACGACCATACTGGGGATAAGGTATCAATTTCCTTCCTATTTGGGTTGTTTGAGCACTTATTTTTGACCCATTTTCCTTGCAGGGATCATAACTAGCCTAGACTTACCTGCAACGAGTTGAGTTTGGAGCTGGAGGAGGATAATTCCACTTAAAATCCCCCCCTCCGATGCGTATCAGAATGTGCATGGGTGTTTCGGCCCACAAACAGACATTCTGAGCATTGTGCATCAAACGCACTTCATTTCTCTACGCATTCTACATACAATGTGCCAAAAGGTACTTAGTTCTCTACACATTGTGCGCCCACTATGCCTCTGTCTAAAATTTAACTCGTGCATCTGTCTAGAATTCCAACATTGTAAGAGTTTTTTGTGATGTTTTGAAGGCCCCTAGCCTTCAAAATCTTGCTTTTATGCAATTTATAAATGCACCACACTTAGATTCCCTCCCCACATGAAGGGTTACTCAAAACATAGGCACTTAGGGGGTTAAAAAGAACCATATTTCTCCTCTTTTTCTTTGAGTTGCCACATCGATGGATTTTTTTTATTGTAAAAGTTAAGTTGAGACTATTTACTATCACATACTTGCATTAGGACTAGAAATCAAACTTTAATCATTGAGTATGCTCTTCTCTCGCACCATAGAGCGATCTTGAGAATCATAAAAGTGATTAAGGGGACATTTCATCCCCCTTAACAAAATATTTAGGAGAGGACAAATCCCCCTTAGGGCTCCTCTTAGTTTCTTTTTCAAACATCTTAAATTTGTAAGGGCCCATACATGCCCTCATGTTGCAAAATTAGGATAGTTTTAAAGCTACTTTCTTAGTTTATATCACTAGGGGAGCATAAAAATTATAGTGACGGGCCCATACATGCCCACATGTTTGCAATATAGGATAGTTTTGTGGATCTTTCTTAGATTAAATCACATTAGGGAGTTTAAAGGATTGGTAAGAACCCATATGTCCACATGATAGTTATTTAGGGAATTTAAAATTCTGCAAGGTTGTACCAATGACATCTAGTAAGATAGGTAATCAATATTTGTAAGGACCACATGAAGTCCACATGTTGCAAGGTTACAACTAACTTATTAAAATTTTGCACATTTTTTCACTTGCTCACACACAAAGTCACTACTCACTCACATAATTTCATCTTGAATTATGGAGGTTGAAGTAGGTTTCCTTGAAAGGGATTCTGAAACATCCCACTATTTCTTGAAGGAATTATCCACACCCACTTAATTCAAACGAGATTGGTTCACACCCCCAATCTCTCAAACAACCACATCTGAGTTTTTTCTAAAAACTCACTAAGTTTTCCTCCACAGGAGGTGCCAAAAGAAATATTTTAGTCTAGGTAAGATCTCGGTGGTAGGCATCCAAATAACCCCCCGTTATCTGGTTCTCACATCTTCAAACATTAGAAGTTGACAAATAGGGAACTTTAAAATCCTCCAAGTCAAGTGTTCCTAACACCATAAGGCAGGGAGATGCCCATGAAGGGTGAAAGGCCGAGGTCTGATTGTTTTGTGTGTCCCCCCTTGAGTCACCCAAATCTTGGAAGGGATCTAGCTCGTGGACCATTTTTGAGGCCGAAAATCTAAGTGCCACACTTTGACCGAGGTACCTAGTGGCCAAATTTTAGGACATCTACCCAAGTTGAAATTGTGGGCTGCAATTGCACCTTGATCAGATTTTGTGTGGCTATTAGGAAATATTGCCAACTCTTTTGGGATATGCCCCATCTACCCCTCATTATAACTGATTGTTTCATCCTTCACTAGTTCCTCTTCCGATGGCATGAGACCCCATCGTTGAGTACTATTGGAATGTCTAGTGCTATTTGAGAGGAAGGGCGTTACTTATTTTTAGGACATGAGCATTTTTTTTCTTTGTTCTCCCATGTAGACAAAATCCACCTACCCACATGTATGCTTCTTTTCAATTGATTTATGTATGATGCTCTCTTGATTACATGCGATTTTTAGATATATTGTGAAGGTCCAAATTATACAAATCTCTTGTTCGTTTATTTCTCTCATCACCATTTTCACACATTCACTTTGCTAGTTGGACATCATAGGGGACCCACAGAATCCCTGTCGGTCTAGATGCTTGAAAAATATTCCTCCTATCCTAGGAGGAGTTACTAGTCTCACCAACTCACCAACTCAACCATCTCACACCCCTGTGAGCACTACCATTTTGGGGATCAACTTTTCTTAGTTCCACTTTACTTGGGTCCAATTCCCAAGGCCAACCATCCACTAGCTCTCCTTTACAAGGAAGCATGGGGAAAACTTCTTCTCAAGGGAGAAGTACAACCCCACCCAATCCCCCTCAAGGGTCAGGTACACAACCTGCTCATACCATGGCTGGAACTAACCCTCCACCGCCACTCCACATGCCATATTTGGCCTCCCTCAACATACCTGATTTAAGTAAACTCACAAATGACCCTATATTGCATGACCCCACATGGCCCACTATGCCTACCAAACTACCTTTAGACATTCCCAAGTTTGAAGGAAAGGCGGGAGAATATCCCGCCAACCATATCATGACCTTCCACTTATGGTGCTCTTCAAACAACATCATGGAAGACTCTATCCATTTAAGGTTATTCCAACACACACTCATTGATCCGTCAGCCAAATGGTATGTGGATGAAAAATCAGGGTCCCATGTGACTTTTGAATCATTGGACAAAACATTTTTGACCTTCTTTCAACTACCAGTTCATCACGATAATGGTCTAGAACTTCTCGCTAAGTTTAAAAAAACCTCAACCACACATATCACTGACCACATTCACGAATGGCATCAATGAAATAGTTTATGCAAAGCAAAAACCACCAAAGAACAATGCCTCGATTGGTTTCTCAGATCACTCGTTTCTCTCCTTGCCAAAGATGTGGCCTCCACCTTTCCCCAAACTGAAGAGGAAGCCATCAACAAGGCTCAACAGTACGAGCTCATTTATGCTAAGTCAAGTTACTTATACAAAGTACTACCTGATGCCCCAAGACCTGTACCATTCGATCAGGACAAACCTGGGATGTCTCATGCGGCAGATGGATTAATCGGTACCACAACACACCATAATCCATACATACAACCACCACCCATGTATTGTACACCCCAATATCCACCGATGTATGGAGGTCCATCTTACTACCCCTCTCCCCCTTACCAACAACTATATCCTGTGGCCCCCCCATCCACCCATGAATGGACCCTTGCTGACACCCATGATGTGCCCGACCTCTCAACCAAGTTCAAGTACCCCCTCTACCTTAGCTTATAACCTAGGCAATAGTGAAAGTGCTATGCCTTCCTATGCACCCTACGGATCATTGCCACAAAATAATCCAGTTTTTCCATTTCCTGGTCCTCCACAGCCAATTGCTCCTCCATAAGGACAACCACACACTGGGGTTAACTTTGTTCAGCCCTCTCCCATTCAAAAATTTGAAAATTTTGAACAACTGAATATAGAAAATGCGGCCCATCAGCTGAATAATGCCAAAAAGAAAGGAAAAAACCAAAACAATAATAACCCAGAACCAAGGGGAAATAACCCCCAACAAAACCAACCTACTAGGGGCAACCAGAACCAGAGTAACCAGAACCCCCAAGGGGGAAATAACAACAAACACCAAGGGAAGAACAACAACAACAACTTCCAGACGAACTTCCCTTGTTCTCTTTGCACTGAGAATGGTCATTATACTCACCATTTCCCCCAAATTGTTGACTTCAAACAGATGAAAGATTCCATGAACTCACCTCGTCCTCCAGCGCTGCCTTCCCCTCAGCAAGCCCCATAATAGTATTTGCAACAACCACCCCCGGCTGTGTTACAAAACCCTATTCCACACCAAGGTTTGATGAATACCCAGTAGGAGATGCATCCTGCCCCACCGTAGATGGGACAATATCAAAACCCTGGGAATCTGACGGATCACAATATCCTCCTCACTAGAAAAGAAGAAATTATTCTACAAACGCGCATTCGTCAATACAACACACCCCTTTAATCTACTCCCACCACTTCGGAAGCAACTCGAGCTACATCCGGACAACCCTTGATGATTCCACACCCTAACACTAAACCCCCCATTCATATTCCTCGCATCCCATTATGACGGAATGTCAACAACCCTCAGGCTAGGGCAACACACAATTACAGTATGGTTGATGAATTGGTGCAATCTCCTGTAGCCATGTCAATTTTGGAGGTCCTCCAAACCTATCCCACTCAATGGAAATCCTTGCTTTATGCCTTGAGGGAAGTCAACCATAATGATACTAGACTCATCACATTTGATCTAGATTTTGGGGAGCCTCATCTTCCCTCTTTGGTAGCATTCCAGATACTAGTCAAAATTCATAACATCTTAGTTCATCGATATATCATTGATGAAGATGCATCCACATGCATCATGTCCAAAACTGTATGGTAGAAACTTGGCTCGCCTAAGCTAATACCATCCTCCATCACTTTAAGATCTTATGATGGATGACCATCCTCTCCCGGAGGGCTCTTCCAAAATGTCCCCATTGAACTCGGGGGAAAAATATCCTTATCGACATTGAGGTTATCAATGGCCTGCTTGATTACAACATCTTGTTTGGCCGTAGCTACATGTATGCTATGAAGGCAGTAGCCTCTTTTTTGTTTCAAATGATGATGTTCCCCCATAATGGGAAAATCATCACCATCGACCAGTTTCACATTATGAGCCTAAGCACTCCTCCAACATTGATAACATCCTACCTCTTGTCCATAATAGTTCTGACGCATACTCACTCATGGAGATGGGCCCCAGAATGTTAAAAAAACCATCCTTGTTGGGGGCATACCAAGGAGCACCACCGCTCATCCACCTCTCAGCACAAGTATGTGTCATATCTTTTGATGGAACAAAAGATGGAGATACCATTATTCCCACAGAGGCTTCTCCACTCCCTGACATCCCACTAGTGGAAGAAACCCTACCTCAGGAATCCCCTGAGAACCCTACAACACCACTTATCCCCGATTGCACCCTCCCCCACGGCCAAATCCTGATTTGGGAGACAATCCCCCAAGCCATTACTCAAATTCCATTCTTCTACCTCCCACTAGGAGTACAAGATTTCTAGGTAGCCATAACACTTACCCTTCCCAACATGGTGCTCACCATTTTGGTATGGTATCTACATTCACTTGCGATGGTTCCTCAACCATCACTCCCTCCCCAAACAGAGGGAATCCTGATGCAAATTCTAGTACTAACTTCGACCACACTAACCTCACCCCCACTTTCCAGCACCACCGCTACTATTGGGGGAAGAAGAAAGAAGAAAGAGCCCACCGCTCCACTTCCTCCTTGAGTTCAACCTCCTTGTGCACCCTGCGAGAGAGAGGGACATCCCACAAATAGATCCCCTTCTCTCCACAAGTTACACAATCTGATTTAACTCCCTCGAGAAACCACATTGTTCATTGCTTCACCAAGCACACCTAGTACTACAACAATGTCCCCTACTACAAGAAGTAAAGGACTATGAACCAAATTTGCATGTGCCATCTGTTTAGAGTATGGCCACTACACTCATCATTTCCCTATGCTACCTCAGTTTCGACACACACTAACGGTAGGATGCCAAAGCTTTCAACAAGACCCCTCTCCACCCACGTCATGAAGTACCCATGTCACTAACATCCATTATTTCATGACCTTAGTCAACAAATGGATGAGGTTCCCTTGATCTTTTTGTGACTCACTTGATCACTTCACTTACCAGTGTCCCTCAAACATTGAATAAAGATGTCATGAAATGACCCTTATTCAAAATCTGCCAACAACCTCACTTCCCGTGTTGCAAGTGATTCCCCTTATTCCATCTCCCGATACTGATCACATCACCTCCCCTGAACCTGAGTCACTTCCCCCCCCCTCCATGGTTCATGGATAGACTGTCTAAGGACTTTCCCCCAAATCCTCCCAATTCTCCGGTTCATTTCCGTCGGGAAATATTACCCTTGACCATAGTTTACAACCCACAATGTGTAGACATTTTGTTTATATCAAACACACCATCACACCATAGTTGCAATACCACCTCTATGTCTTCACCACTTGACGACCATCACACGGTGACAGTCATCAATGTTACTTCCCCGGATCCCCTATATTCTCGTATTTTCCACTGCAAAAAAAATATCCTAGAGGAACTAACTACCCCCGATTGCCCATGGAATTCTCTCCATCACAAAGCACTCTTTCTCTCATAGGAAGCCTTTGAATCTCCTAGCCAAGCCTCCATATGTGTAATTGAAACCAAGGATTTTATTCCATCAGGGCATATAGACTAGTTCAACAACCCTATCCCTACCCTCGATGCTTTTGAAGAAGGCAACATGGCCAGTAATTCCCCCATTGTCAAAATTGACATTTTCATCAAACCAGGAATCATAGAAGAAATCACCATTGGCGCCGCATGCTCCCCTGAGGAACTCACAACTTACAAAGCTCTCTTTCAGGAATACCAAGATATTTTTTCCTGGTCATATACAGAGATGCCTGACCTTGATGCTTCTATCATCGAACATCGCATCGACACATGGCATGATGTTACCGCTGTATGTCAAAAGCAATGCCCACTGCACCCATCCAAAGAAGCGTTTATAAAAGATGAAATTGGAAAAATACGCATTGCAGGGTTCATATACCCCATCACATACACATTATGGGTCTCTAACCCCGCCCTTGTTAATAAAAAACAAGGCACTATCCACATCTTCACCGACTTTCACGATCTTAATCATGATTGTCCCAAAGCCAACTTCCCAACGCCTTTTATTGACCAAATTATTGATGATCGTGCCATACATGAGGCCTTGTCCTTCATGGATGGGTTCTCCAACTATAATCAAATCCAAATCCATCCAACAGATCAATATAAAACTTCATTTACCACCTTGTGTGGTACTTTTGCATATAGTTTCATGCCTTTTGGACTCAAGAATGATGGTGCTACATTCCAATGGGCCATGACTTATGTTTTCCAAGATCTCACTTGCATCATCCTCGCTTACCTGGATGACCTCATTGCTCGATCCAAGAAACAAACTCAGCATCTCGATGACTTATGAGTTGTCTTTCAACAGTGTCGCCAGTACAATATCTGCTTGAACCCCCTCAAGTGTGTATTTTGCGTCACCGTCGAATGCCTCCTTCGGTTCATCATTTCCCAACATGACATCATTGTGGACCCCCTCAAGGTCCAAGATATCATAGAAATTCCACCACCTAGGAATTTTCACCAACTGCAGAGCCTACAAGGCAAAGCCAACTTTTTATGATGCGTTGTCCCAGATTACACCACTTGTGCACATGGTTTCCTTCGCTTACTGCATCATGATATCCCATTTCGATGGGATGAAAATGCACAAACCGCTTTTGATGATTTAAAAGCAACGCTCTCCCATGTCCCTTTAATTAGTCCACCCAACTATGATCGCGATTATATCCTCTACTTGTCAGCCTCAACCATCTTAGTAGCAGGAGTTCTCTTCCAACTAGGGGATGATGGTTGCGAGCATGTTATTTACTATATCAGTAAAAACCTTTCAGGACCACCCCTGAAGTACAATCATGAAGAGAAGCTTGCCCTCGCAGTTTTCCTCATAGTCCAAAAACTGCATCATTATATCTTTCTTCGCATTGCCAAAGTTGTGGCAGATTCCAATCCCATGCAATACTTGCTTAGTCGATGGAAAATAAATGGTAAATTTTCCCAGTGGATCATCATCCTTCAAGAATACGACCTAGAGTTTTCAACTCCAAAAAGAAAGAATGCACTTATTCTCACATTAGACACTACATGTTCCCTTAGACATTACAAGTTCACCCATCAATACAGATTTTCCTGATGAACACCTCTTCTACATCCCATCGAATGACCCTTGGTATGGAGACCTTATCATCTACCTTCAGACATAGAAGTTTGGGTCTCATATTTCACTAGATGATCATCAACGCATTCACCATCAAGTCCCTCGATACCTCCTTATCAATGACATCTTATATCAATGTGGGTTTGACACCATACTCCATCGATATTTGACCATTGATGAAGTAGATAGAGTCTTGAATTATTGCCACAACAACGCCTACGACGACCACCTCTCAGGGATGTCCACTGCCCAGAAAATCATTTGAGCTGGACACTTTTGGCCCACATTGTTTCATGACTGCATCCACGCTATCAAGCGATGTGACAAATGCTAGCTTTATGCAAACAAAGCATGAGAGCCACCCGCTCTTCTACATCTAGTCATCACTGTCGGCCCCTTCTGCAAATGGGGCATTGAATTCATTACTTGCAACCCTCCATCTAGCAATGGACACAAGTACATCATCGTGGAAGTCAATTAATTTACCAAATGGGCCAAAGCTAGGCCTACCTTTTGATGGGCGAAAATGAACGCTCATCAACTGGAGGAGTGGATCCGGTCCGGGGTTGTCCAAATAACCCAAGCCATTTGGAATGATCCACCCTGACGGGTTTAGTGGCTCCGTTGTCTGATCTAAGTCCTAAGAAAACGAAAGAAAACTAAACTAAAGGAACTAATCTAAATGAGAAAAAACAACTACAACAAACTATATACAAATCTAAAGCATATATACAGTTTACTAACTAATACTATGGAGCAATTGTCCTACTTATTAAATGTTCAGCTTATCAATACAATCAAATCTCAATTTTATATGTACAGTATTTACAGATTATAGATTTTAAATTGAAGAACCTGTGAAAAAACCATTTGTGAATTGTCCTATGACAACAAAACTATTGTTTTTGATTTTATTAATTTTTATGAGGGAGGAATAAAAATTATAACTATCTAAACTGAGAAATTTAAAATAATAGTCCTAACTGTAAATCTATCTAAACTACTGAGAATTCTCGAATTTATTAACTATTAAATAACAAATAGCAAGATGACCTGAAGTAACACTTCCTGTTTGTCCTGTGCATAGTAGTTGATTTAACTGTTTGATGGGAGGAAACCCACACCAGATTCTCCACAAGCTTCTTGTAAATAGGAAGCAACAATGCTCTTTGAATATAAATGACATAACAAACAAGACATAAAATGACAACAATTTTATAATTTACAAATCATCGCAGTTAGATAAATCCTTGTGTGAAGATCTGTACAAAACAGTTCATTTAACGAAGAAGATAAACCTTTACTCATCAAATTGAAACATAGTAATTGTTGTACTAAAAAAAATGAGATACATAAGATATGGATAGAATTTAAATCACAAAGCATTAACCTGTAACAAGTCTTGATATCTAAAGTAGTCAACAACTTGATCACAAATTAAAATGCACAAAACCTGAACGAAAGTATGATAAATTGAAAGCTAAAGCTGTTACAAAAGATCCACTTCCATTCGAGTCTGTATCATCATAAATCCATAGTCTTTGTTCTCCCAACAGTGATGGGTTCATTACAAACATTAATGGGTATATAAAGGCCACAAGGTAAAACATCCCTGTGGGAATTATCAAAAATTGTTTACAAAAATATGGGAACAATCTCCCAAGTCTCTATTTCTGCCTATGACTAACAACTTAAAACCAAATCTATGTAATAAAAGACATGTTCTAAACTGCCACAGCATGTCCAATTTCCCATTGCAATTTGTATGTACCTGAAGTGGACAAGAATAAACAAACTTAGATAATGTTTTATTTGTAAAATTAACAAAATTGAAATTTTATGCCCAGCTACTGAATCTCACGATTCTATAGCTAGTCATATTTACAAACAAAATCATTTTAAATCAATCCAAATGATAACAGACATACATTCGACCTATTAAACAAATCTTTAATTACCAATTCAAAGCAAAACAAATCATTCACGCTAGAAGCAACCAAATTTTTTATGCTAATTTGAAACAAACATAATCGTGTTCAATTAACCGAATGGTAACAGGGATATATGCGATATGTCAAACAACTTTTTATTACTAATTCGAAGTAGACATAATCGTTTTGATAATTCGAAACCAATGAAATCATTTTTTGAATCAATTTCAATCGAAACAGACTATAATCGATTTATCCAACAAATCTTTCATACTCATTCAACACCAACACAATCGTTTATGTCGATTCAGAACTTAACAAAATCGTTGTTGAATCAAAACAAAACTAACAAAATCATTTTTTTTTAATTCAAAACTAACAGAACTATATCAAACCAATCTTTGCTACACATACACAAACGACTATGCTAATTCAAGGCATACAACATCGTTTCTGAATCAAACCAAACAGAAATGAATCGAACTAACTCAGGGCCGACACAATCATTATACTAATTCAAGAGCAATCAAATCGTGTTAAATCGGTTCAATCAAAACATAGCTATATGATTTTAGCAAACAAATATTCAATGCAAACATAATTCAAAATGAAATCAAAATAACAGAACCGATTTTAAATCTATTTAAACAAACAGAACTAAATGGGAGCAAACACAATCGGCTAACCAAATTATTCAAAATCAATGTTGAAATACATACCTGGGCTGTAGAAAAATGATTCGGTTAGGATAACTTTGAGTTGACAAAGGCAGTTGCTGCCTCAACATTTCTGAAGACAATAGAACCCATAGTCTTTTGCTTCTTCTCGTTGGATTGTAGCCTGTCTCTTTCCTTTGACAACACAGTAATCCGTTCCTCCAATGATTTAATTTTAGATTGCAACAGAGGAACATCCGTGTAGTAACACTCAAGCCAAGAATTGCATTGCATGGTGATTGATCGGTCCTTGGCATTACAGGCGAGGGTTCTTTCAAGTTACCAGGGGTTCCACTGTGAAGATTAATTCCCGGGAAGTTAGGGTTATCCTTGAGGCACAGAGGTAGGTTGGAAACATAGTCATAGGGTTCCATAGAATAGAGGCCATGAGAGTAAGGGTATTCCTCAGTCAAGAAGTGTTCAATATCAGAGTCTGAATCCTTGCTCAAAACGATAGGCTTTTGCTCAGATTTTTGTTTGGGCTTGTTCCTAGCACATCTGGATATCCATCGTGCATTCTTCTTTCCCTACTGTTGACACCAGTATCACCTTTGCCTTTCTTCCTTACAGGCCTCTTGAGGGTCTTAGTATTGTCTTTAGCACATGGGTCGGCCATGGTATCGGGTAGGTCAATTTTGGGACAGTTCGAGGGTTTGACAGGGGGTAGAAGGGTAGGAGGTGGCACGGCAGGCCCAACCAGGGTTTCAGTGACACCCTTGTCCACTTGAGCACACTCGGGAGTGGCAAAGCCATTCCATGATAGGAAGGCTTGCCAATAGTCACCACTAAGATTCAAATGATGGACAATAAGGATTTTGATCAAGCAGTGATGGAAAAGGCTGCTATCAGCCTTCTCACTCTTAAATCATTTGGACATTTTATACAGGCTGCATAGGAAGTAGTGAGGCATGTTCAGAGGGTAGTCTATAAAATTCATAAGCAACCTGAGATGATAAAGAAATGCCAAACCATAACGACCTTCACAAGTCACAAATTGCTTAACAATGGCTAATAGATCATGCCACCTGGTCTTAAGGGCAGTGACAAGCATACCTCTATCACAACTAACAATCTTCCTCGATGTGAATAGGAGCGACCATGGCACCTCGTCCACTTTTGAATTCTTAAACCACCTCTTCCCTTTAGCTGGTAAGCCTGTAGCTGAGCTGAGGAATTCCTCATTTAGCTCAAGTTGGATATCTTTGACCTTAGCCCTGCATCTGTCGAACGTGAGGGAAAACTGTTGGGCGACCGTAAGGTTGAAACCCTCAAATTTTTGGATAAAAACTAACCAGCCACTATTCTCCAAATCCTCACAAACATTGTCAAATAGCAGGAGCGTTTGGATGCCATTAGGTTCTATGCACACCATAGGTGCCATAGGACAGAACACACAGCGAGCAGGGTAAACGAACAGGGGTTTGGACAGGGTATACGCAGGAACGCAAGGTTACAAATTTCCCCAAAAGAACAGAGGTAACCCGAGATACAAGGAAGGCATTAATGCCTAAGTGTGCAAGTGTGGTGGAACGAAACAAACCCATGCAAAATATTCATATCTAAATGTACAATCGACGGTGCTATGGTGATTCAAATCACTATTGGTGTGTGTTAAAAGTAATGCAAATGACATGCCAATCAAACAACTATTGAAAACCATGAAGTCAACCCGAATATTTGCACAAGCAATAGTGTTTGTATAATTTAAAACCAAAACAATGCTTCGAATATAGCACCAAGGATTCGATCATAGAATGTATGCATTGTATGAAAACCATTTCACTAATCACAATGTTAATGCTTTGTTATGAAACCATTGCACCAAAGAATTTGACCAAAGACAATAGAACATCGAACCACCATTGTATCAAGGACTCAATCACAATCACTAGAATACCATTGCATCATAAACTTATAAAATGAAGTCATATTAAAGAATGCAAAGTGAGTAAAGATTTGGTGTCTTGCCAACTGTGTGACCATTATTGAATTAGAAGTGAAATGAACACATAGACAAGAGTAACCATAATAATCCAGTGATGATTTTAGTGCCATCGACATGACTTCGAACTCAAGGTTTTCACGCTTGCAGTCGTGAAAACGAGAACAAAAGGCAGGTGTGCAAATGAATAAGTTAATAGTGTTGTTTTATTCAAAAGATTGCGATGAGAATCAAGGGTTCCAAAACAATTGTGTAGGCAACTTATAAAGATAGGATAAAAATGAGAAATGGATGCCAACACTACCTTCAACAATACCACTGACACTGCAACAGGTTTTTTATTCAATCACTGATCCGAATTATTTTTGGCACGAAATGAGAGCGGAGATATAATAAAGAAATGCACAGAGATATGATATCCACCTGGATCAATCACGTCATTGCCCATTTTGGATTCCCACTACAGTTAGTCTCCGATCACGGTAAACACTTTGAGAATGAGATCTTCATTGAAATCTCCTCAAGGTTAGGATTCTCCCACGAGTTTTCCTCCCCATACTACCCTTAGTCCATTGGAAATGTTAAGGTTGTTAGCAAAGTCCTCAAAACCATGGTGCAATGCACTGTCAACAAACATAAGACCAACTAGCATCATATGTTGTTTTCAGCACTATGGGCTCATCGCACGATAGTCAAAACTACCACCAGTCTTACACCATTTCATCTCATCCATGGGATTGAAGCCACCCTCCCCATCGAGTGCAAAATTCCCATGTTACGCATCGCCATCAAGATATTACCTGACACTGCTCCAATGGAACAACGCTTGTTGAACTTAGAGTCGTTGGATGAAGATCGTCGATCTTCATTATAGAATAATGAGGCATCTAAAAAATGGTCTAAAGCCACCTTTGATCTCCATGTCAACCTTCGCTCATTCAGCGAAGGAGATCTCATCCTAGCCTACGATATCACTCACGATACTTTCAGGTATGGGAAATTTGAATCATTATGGTATGGACCCTACATCGTCCAACACTACCTCAATAAAGGCGCATACATCCTAGCCTCTCTAGAAGGATATCCTCTCAAATAACCCATCAACAGGTTGTACTTAAAGAAGTTTTACGCATGAGCATAGTCATTCTACACTAGGCTTTTTCTTTTTGTACACGTTTGTAGAGTTTTTAGTCTTCTTTTGTTCCCTCCATGCCTTATGTATGATATACCATTCATGTTATTGACATATGTATCCTCCATCGGCCTACCACATCGATTACACTGAAGGAGCTAGTCGTTGGACATAGAATCTCGCTTTGGCCGCTTGGACCCTCTACATCCCCTCACATGAACTACTCCACTCCAACGACATATGTTTGGGCTCAACAACAAACAACCAAGAAGAATATGCAGTTGTCATTGGCTTCCTCAGTGAGGCCAGACACCACCACATTCATCACCTTAGCATCTTATTAAATTCCCGTTTTATCGTCCTACAGCTCAATAATGTGCACAGTGTCCACGATCCTTGCCTCTTTCGCAAATACCTGCAAGTTAGACTCTTGTCTCAACATTTTGATTCAATTACATTTACTCATATTCCATGACAATTCAATCAAATAGCAGATAACTGTTGATACTGAGAGGGGGGTGAATCAATATCAAGTACAATTTAAAACATTTTTCAACTTATACTTAAACCATTCAACTATATCCAATGATCAATGAACAACAATATAAGAGTTACACCAATACACCACAATACACCATGCACAATATATAAAAAATAATCAATAGTTATTGTTCAAGGGAAGTAATGACTTCCAAAGGTAGCTATAGATTCCAAATGTAAAGCGAGGGATAAAAATCCAAGAGGAAGATACAATCCTCCAATATCAAGAGAGATTTGAA
>CBVK0102039332.1:0-27253 GCA_900067695.1 Picea abies
AAAAAAAAAAAAAAAAAAAACTAAACAAACCCTAACCCTACCCCATTTATAGAGTTCTCATTCTCATCTGCATTACCTTTGCTATACCTCCCTTTCTCTTTGTGCATAACCTACCTCTCCTCTACTGTGCACGCACAATCGAGTTCAGAGGGTGTGGCCTCGGCCCCATGGTCGACCTCCAGGAGGGTATGACCATGGCCTCTAGACTGGCTCATCGAGGTTTGGCTGCTATCAACTTGGTCTCTTTTTATTTTTTTTACTTGCCTCACATTTGGTTTTGTGTTTGTAGCTCTACGTGGACACTTCCTCAACTCCTTAGCTCTCGATTATTTTATGTGAGTTTGTTGTGTTAGAGAAGGTTAAAAATAAAGTGAAATCAGGTTTGTTACCATCGTATTCTGCAGGAAAAGGAAATTACTTTCTAGCCAAATGTGGAAAAGCCTCAATAGTAGTCAATACAGTTTCAGTTTCTCCTCCACTGCGTCTCTTTGCCAATAAGAAAGAAATATTAAGATATTTTGTGTTGTTTTTTTTGCCTAAAAACGTTTGGTATACCTTTTACTTTTTCTCTACAATCGAACATCGGTTCTCCTCCTTGAGATCGGTGTTTGGTCTTTGGTGTTGAATTGGCATTGGGAAAAAGGGTGGCCAATAAAGCACCATACCCATTGACCTCATGGCTTCTTCATGTGGCTTGGTGATAGAATTAGATCTGGTGCTCAATTTACCATATGGACATTGCCTGTCAAGATGGTTTGCCTGAGTGGTTAAGGGGGGAAGACTTACGGTCATCTTCACATAAGTGTGCGTGGGTTTGAACCCCATAGCCAACATTCTAAATATACTTTCATTTTACCCTACCTCAGGCTTGGAGTTAGGTATTGGGCACTTAGTGTACTTACCACGCTCCTCCGTGGCTTCACCCTTTCTGCTTGTTTGAATGTTGCACTGGTGCTATAGTAAAGGCATTTTATTGATTCACAAAAGGTCTTGGGTTCAACCTTCAACCTACTCACAGCTTTACCCTCGGCCCTTTGTTTGAATGTTGCTAAAAAGGAACAGTCCTTGGCTTGATAGTTGTAGTTTAGAAACGTGTAATGCAAAGGAAAGGCTCCCATGTGGGTTTCTCCTCCACTTGGCTTGAGCGCTTGGTGCACAGACTTGTGTACTCAGAACTTGTAATTAAACCTGGAGCTGGGCCTTGGACCTGATACTTTGTAGGAGATAAAGATTGGGCCTGCATTCCCAATAGTTTATCTGAAGAAGAAAAAGAGGAAAGCCACGGAAGATAGGTTTTGCCCATGTGTTGGGCTTGTCTTGGTTAATCTGTTGACTTGTGGACCTGGATTTTGGCATACATAGTTTACTATTTCTCTCAGCTGCAAGGTCAAATTGTCTCTGATGGTTTTTCCTTGAATTTCTCATCTATCCACTTCAAAATTGATATTTTTCTATTTCATTACTATGGTGCTTCGCATTTTCTTAGTGATGCTTTTAAATGCTGCTATTTTTTGTTGTTGATATCTACAGAAATGTTATCATTGGTTATTAACTTATTTCACTTTTGATCAGTTATACTCGATTTGTACTTCTCTTATTTTTCTTTTCCTTTATAATCTGTTAGGTTCCTCTACTTTCATCCTTTTCTCTATCTTTTGGGATGTGTATCCAATGCCTTTTGTGTCTTTTTGGTCCTTTTAACCCCCAAGTATTTCGTTGTGGTTGCTGCATTTTCTAGGCTAATTGGTAGGGTTTTGGGAACCATTTAATGGTTTACTAGGCACATAACATAGCTCTCAGTCAAGATTCAAGAGGATGGTTGGGTAGGTAGGCCCTTGGCCCCAGATTTTAAACTAGAATCTCTGATACCATGTGTAAGGTCTTCCCATATAGAGCCTTATAAAACATAAATTTAAATATAGAAATGTTATCTTAATTTCTTTACAGTTCATTATTCAGCGTAATAACAATGTTCAGTAGAATTAAAAATGAGGAGCATGATAATAAACACCATATTCAACATAATTATTATGAACAATATATAAATAATGAACAACAACATAATAACGAAGATAATAAAACATATCTACCTCAAACTGATGTTGTTTTGAAGCTCTGCCCAAACTAATTTACCTCCCAGCCAGCTAGGAACAACCTATCCAGATCCCTAGCCCCAATATTCCTTACTATTTCCTTTCCCTCGAGCCCAAGATTCCCAGCAACAAGTGCCCCCTATGAAAGTCCTCAAGTATGTAAGCACAAAACGATCCTCCTCCCTTCTCCTCCCCCCTCCAATTTTTTTCTCACCTTCCCTAATATGGAAAATGTTACTCCACCCAAAAATCTCCCCTTATCGAGTCCTCTCCCTTGCCTTATCCCCTTCTCCTTCCTTCCAACTGCATTATCCCCTCATTAAACCTCAACCACCTTATCCCCCCCATTAATCCTCAACCACCTTATCCCCCCATTAATGGGTCCCTCTACCAATATAATTAAATTATAAAATAAGTCTTAAAAAAATAAAAATTAATAATTTATTAAACTAATATTTATTGAACTAATATTTATTAAACAAATATTTAATCATGATACTTAATTAATTCATTAGGGTTGTTACAAATACCTATGAGGAACAATTGGACATGGTGTGAGATACACTTCTAGTATTGACATGAGATCGTAGGGATATAATGACTCTGATTGGGAAGGGAGTGCAGTGGACAAGAAGAACATTTCCAGGTGTTTCTTAGCTTTGGGATCTTCCATCGTTTCCTGTTATAATAGGAAACAAACTTCTGTGTCCATGAGTACTGTAGAAGGAGAGTACATTTCATTTTGTGTGGCAATCCATGAAGAAGTGTGGATTCACAAGCTCCTTGTAGATTTATTTGGACATGTGCTAGATTCCACCATTATTCGTTGTGATAACTATAGTTGTGTGAAGCTCTCATAGAATCTAGTGTTTCATGACAAATCGAAACACATTGAGATCAAGTACCATTATGTTCGAGACATGGTGCAGAGTAAGGCAATATTGATGCAGTACCTTCCTACAAATGAGTAGGTTGTTGATGTTCTTACCAAACCCCTTACAAGGATGAAGTTTGAGTACTTTTCTGATAGACTTGGTGTGGCATAGAATGCCTCCCTCAGTGAAAGGGAGTTTTGATGTTTTTATCTTCCTGAAACATTCTCGAGATCGTACTCCTTTGTGACTAAAGTGAATTGATCTATCATGACCCTTATTCCAGAAGGGATAAGTGGTTTTTGGATTATGTCCAAACATCCCATGTGGAGAGAAAATGGGGACATGTCAAGGGAGCTGACCATTGAAATCAAACACAATGGGAATTTACCCTAGTGTTTCTGGAGGGTGTAGCCTCTAGAAGTCCACATGGGAGTGCCATGTGTGAAAAACATTATCCAGATTGTACTCCTCTATGAATTGAGTTGAGTTGATCTGCGAGGATACTTATCTAAGAAGGGATAAGTGGGACACTTATTAAATAAAGGATAAGTGCATTTGGGCTTATATCCCAATGTCCCATGTGGAGAGTGTTGATATTATGGTAGTTGTGGGAGGTATTTACCTCCACGTGTAAAACTGACAAGGATAGAATACTCTGAGAATAAAGAAGAAACCCTAATGAGTTGGATAATAACCTTAGAAGACTTGTCGACTCGAGAAGATAATTTCACTAGTACATTTGGGTCAAATTTCGATGGTGCATTCGATGCAATTTCCACTTTATATTGTCAGGAGAACAACAAACAACGAAACCCCTCAAATGTCATTTCACATGACATCTCTTTTTCGACGACATAGATTTCTTCATTATTGTGACATCTTGAACGTGGCAAGACTGATGTCTTCAACGTGGCAAGAGAGATGTCTGAAACATGGAAATAGAGACATCTGGAACATGGTAAGACTGATGTCTTGAACGCGGAAAGAGAGGCATCTTAAACGTGGAAAGAGAGAAGTCTGAAACGTGGCAAGAGAGACGTCTGAAATGTGGCAATAGAGACATCTAGAACGTGGAAAGACTGACTTCTTGAACGTGGCAAGAGAGATGTCTTAAACATGGCAAGAGAGACGTCTTAAATGTGGCAAGACCGACATCTTGAATGTGGCAAGAGAGACATCTTAAACATGGCAATAGTGACGTCTGGAACGTGGCAAGATCGACGTCTTGAATGTGGAAAGAGAAACGTCTTAAACGTGGCAAGGGAGACGTCTTAAACATGGCAAGACCGACGTCTTGAATGTGGCAAGAGAGACGACTGAAATGTGGCAATAGAGACATCTGGAACATGGCAAGATCGACGTCTTGAACATGGCAAGAGAGACATCTTAAACGTGGAAATAACAACCTTCTTGTAGATATTTAAAAAAAAATACAATATCAGTACTAAGAGGGACAGGTACATTAAGCTTTGCTAAGATACTAGCCATATCAATATTTAAATCTATATCATCGGTCTATATTTAAGAAACTCGGATTTTTTTATTAACAATTTATCCTCTTAGTTTATGTATCCATTAGATATAGTGTTCTTAACACTTTCATATCTCTGTAGCCACTAGGTGGCATTGGTTGTTTTATCTCAATCTTAAATAATGACCTAAGATTTTTTTTCTAATATTTAGATAAGACTATAACAATTGATTATAATTCCATGGTTACTGGTGTGCAGAGATGTTTTTTGGGGTCTATAATTTATGATTCAAAGAGAGAGAATAGTCTCTCTTAGATACATCTGATGTTGGTCACCTGCTTTAGTGTGGGAAGGAGAATAATCACAACATCACAGATGAAAGATAACATGAAGTAGAAAAATATTTCAATATACAAGGAGACATGCTTTTCCCTCCATTGAAAAGAACCATTTGATTAGGTAAAATGTTAATAACTACAAAAGAAAAGGCCAATTTTCCCTCCATCGAAGGGCATCATTTCATTGGGTAACACCTCATATCAACATAAGTGAAAAGATAAATTGCACATTGCCAACCAACTATTAGAAGCCAATAGCACCACTAGAATCCAAAGAATTTAGGGAAGCTTCATCAAGCAAAAAGTAAAAATGAACAATCTTTGAATCCAACCCCTATATATTCCAAAGCCAAACTCCTCTAAAGCATCAACAACTTCAAGTTCTTGTCTTACATCTATTTTCCATAATCAACCATCAATTCCAATACACTAATGCATTTCCAACCATGGATAATTAACAACTTGGCTACACAACCATTTTTGCCATCATTAGCAGCTAACACACTCTTTTTACATTGCCCCTCTTGATAATAACATTCATCCAACCCACATTAATAACACCTTAAGTACAAGCCAATATCCTATAAAGTTATCTTAAGTGATCCCCCTCTATAACATCACATATCTAAGCCTTTAAATGCAGAGGTTTATCTAACATTCATTGTATAGACACAATGATCCTAACAATACCTCAACTGCATCTCACTCACATTATTAATCAATGTAAATATGTTATATCCTCACCTTTATACACTCGTTTGGTTAGTACTTGTAACCTACTAATCCCTGTCGCTTGCTCACTTCTATTATTACACCTGATTAGCACCAACAATCTTGATATATAAACCCCCTACCCATTTAAGTATGGGGATTGCAGTTCACAAGTAGCATAATTTCTCTTAGCATATTTTCAAATCGTATTGTTCCTATCATCACAGAATCACATGCCTAAAGAATTCAGGGAACAATCACTTGAAATACAACCATTAATTTGCTAGATATTGTCTTCATTCTGCATGCATTTGGACTTGACTTACACCATGCTATATGAGTGATCAAGAAAGAAAATTTTTTCTGTATACAATTTCGAACAAAATTAGTCACTATTTTGCAAGCTTTTAATGGGCTGCAGTCAATAGCATATATTAACTACAACTATAGGATAATTCCTGTGTACAATTGATGAGGGTATTCTCATAGTTGACTAGTCTAAATTTAGCACAAAGGGAAGCCAAACAATACTTAGCCATAATGCCATACAATTTACATGACACAACACACCAACATATCTGCAAAGTACTTTATAAATATATAACAAACAACTTTATGAATATACAAAAATAGTATATGAGAGGTTTGAGAAAACAAAGATGATTACAATATCTAGCAAGCTTCCGTAGAATATTTTAATAAAACGCAAGCAGTTTCTACAGTATTTGGTACTGAAAAGGACCAAACAAGGAATACACCAAACAAACCAAAACATTCAACATACTATTTTCAAACAGGATCCCTAATTCAAATAGTAGCCTTCTCAACATGTCCAAAGTGATCAGACGCATTAACAAATTCTTCACAATTTGCTCCAACTTTCTTAAATGCTGAAACAAGCTTTGGAATAAGCTTAGCCAACATAATCTTGAAACCAATCGAGATGGTGCTTTGAGTGTCTTCTCTACCATGCACTCCCATCATTTCCTCTCCTGAAAGACATCCAACTTGAGCACCCGTCATATAGGCATTGCAGGCACTAAGAATATAATGGCCCCATTGATGGAAGTGCTCTCTTACAAATGATTCAAAATGTTGCAAACAATGATAAGGAACAATATAAGGTTTCTACAGCTACAACTATCAACAATCTGATGAAAACAAAAATAACCTATACCTGCATAAAGACAATAACTTTTGTAGTTTAACAGTGATATTTGCATGAGAGATCTCAATGCATCATACCTTTGGAGGTTTACATAGCCAATATAACATTGATTTACAAGATAACAAGAAAGAATTTTCATTATATGCCAGAGAGTTCTTCTCCCCTTCATCTCTACCAATCTATTTATCATATCCAGCCTCGTTGAAGTAAGGTTTTTAATTTAGTACAAGACCTTGAAGTGAAACAAGGACTTGAAGGATGCTTGAATTCAAGGGGTCCCAAACTTCATTCCCTCTGCCTGTCCATGCGTTTAAAAGACTAAGATAGATCTTCCCATTTTCATACAGATTGGGATTTAATTGAAGACCACCAGAATGATAGTGTGCTGACTGCGAAGATTGAATCGTCAACCCAAATAAAATAAATAAAACATCAAATGAGATTTAATAAGAAGAAAGATAAAATTCGCCTTCATCTATTTCCTACATCTACTTTAATGATTGTTGCATCACTTTGTCTTTACTGTTTTGGAGATTTTGGATGGGGCAGATATTAAAAAATATTTTGTGGATGATTATGTGCATAAGTTTTCTCACTAGAATACATCTAGGTGTTGCATATCCTATTCTGATAATGTTTGTCTAATGTATGTGTCTTTATTTATTGTTTTGCAACGTTCTCCTAGGGGAGACAAGAAAATTTCAAGGAGTCAAAGTCCAAGAAGGTGCACATCATATTTGATTTAACTAGTTAATCCCTTGTAGATGCCCTATTAAAAATGTCTCTTTATGGTTTCACAGGCCTGCAAAAGGAGGGAAAAGTAGTCCTAGTGGTAAGAGTAGCAGTTCACGTTCTCCTTCTGAAAGCAACTCATGAGGGTTGGAGAACATCGGACCTTGTACAGGTAAAATTGTGCTCTTCCTTGGCTACTCCGTCTTTCTACTTTAGTTAGAACAATGCCATTGATTTTCCTCTGTTCACTGCAGGTCCCTTGAAGATAACGAGTAGATATGAACTATTGTTGGCAATACTTTTAAACCAATTAATATTTTCCTGTGTGAGAATAATGAGGACCAAATTTTTGCATTTGTTGGAAATAATCAGGACTAAACAAGTTGGAGGTTGGGACCTACAGATGGGGACATTAGAACCTAAATATGCATAAAAACACTTCATTTTATTATTCAATGGTGTAGCAAAAGGGAATCTAGGAGCTGCAGGAGAAGGTGGTGTCATCATGACCCAGGAGGTCAAAAAGTAAAATAATTATCATGGGGTTAGGGAACAACTACTAACAACAAAGCAGAAGCATTAGTAGTGCTTCAAGGGCTAAAAATTCCAAAATCATCATTGGGTATGTGAGAACTGAGGGTCTTGGAAGAAGAGATGGGTATGGAGGTGACCATGACATATCTTCCATAGTGTTAAAAGAAATCAGAATCAGAGGAAAGGGACTGGATGGATGCTCCTCTCACGCCAATACTAGTCCAACGATGCCAGAATAAGATAGGCAGAAAAACAAAGAAGATGGAAGAAATTGGGATAGGCAGATGACACACTCCCAAATGTCACATCATCTTATGAAAAGGGGGGGGAAAGAAGGCCTCCAGATTAGAGATTGCTACCAGCAAAGGCCTAGAAAGCATGCAAGACCTAAACTACAAGGAAAAAATCCAGGAAAAGATAAGAGAGCCAGTCATGGAAAAAAGGGAATCACTTCATATCCTTTGTTGAGATTCCTGAGATTCCCTAGAAGATCACTCACAGAGGTAGTAGTGTTAATAGAAACATCCTCAAACATCATCATCCTCAAGACTATCTTGGAGACTCCCAAGAACTCCATAATGTGAAACAACTGCCCTGATGGCTCAGCTAGCTACAGAAGGAGAAGTCGAGTGGATGCAATCTGACATCTCAGAATGAAAAGAGAAGACTGGAAAACTGGAGCAAAGCCTAGAGGAAACTGCTAAAAAGTTACCCAGGTCAATGGGGTACCTATAGCAGGAGATGAGGGCAATAGAAATCATGCAGAATATTAGCCTTCGTTCACAAGGTGAGTAGCAAAAAGTTAGGATAGTTGCAGCCAAGGAGAGAACTTGAGCTGTTGAGGAGTTGAACCAATCCATGATAGACTAAATTAGAGAGATCAAAAAGGGCAATGATCACCCCCCTATAGAACAAAAAGAGCAGAGAAAGTAGCCCATGGAAAAGCCACCTACCAAGAAAGCATGATTTCCAATCATAAGGCATAGCCACAAGCTGGTCATTTCTCAGAGCTAGGAAGTCTTCTATTTTAGCAAATACCAGGATTTTGTATAAGCCTATGCCTTCAGTTTGTCTATACCATAAAGGAATGATAGTCAAGTAGCAATGGGTTATGATTCCCATTTTGTAATTCGCAGTACGGACTAGGCTGCTTTAAATCTTCTCAATCCAATTCTTTATATTGTTTCCTATGGGCATAAGCAGGAGGAGAGCCTACAGGTATAAGCCCTGGGGGTAGATGAGGTGCCTATATGGTTTTCTCCTCCTATGAATACAATACTTGTTACTGTTAAAAAAATATTAGAAATAGACTCAACATCCATTCATGATGCATGCCATGATCAAAATACTAAGAAATACTACAAAGGCACATCAATTATTCTTGAAGAATGAGATACAATTTTTTTTCATCTGTATACCTGAAGACCTACTCCAGTAAATAAAGCACATCTTACTTCCTTGGACTTAAACAAGTTTAGGTATGATAATTTTCCACTGGAATCCCTCCCGTGAAGGTCTTCTTCAACAACAACAGATAGTTGTTCGATCTCACTCCCTAGACGATCAGGGTCATATATCTTTTCTAGAACTACAACACCCTCAACTTGCTTGTTTCATGTTTAAAGAAAACATGAATAAGTTGCAGATGCATTCTAAAGAAATTTCATTACATTTGATAAAAAACAACAATTCTATGTAGACTAGCTAAACCTTCACAAAGAGCCAACGTGGATATTCTGGCAAGAACAACATCAACACAAGTTGTAAGAGGGATTGTAACCCTTCTGCACCTAGCATCCAACTGCATGTCCCTGGTACCTATATTGTAAAAAACATATGCAAGTAATGAAAGTAACCTCTGATGAACAACACCTTTACTCCAAAAAAATATGCAAGAAACAATGTATCCCTTTGGTCAAAGCCCGAGAAAATGCAGCAACTATGCATAGAATGTAGGCTAGGCATATTATGTGTTTTAGAAATATTTTTCAGCATTAAGAGGAGAAATGCAGACTCAATAGAGATTTTATGAGCAGGATATTTGATACAGAATTCATTGGATAAATTACATGGATACCCACTAAATCTCAAGGCACTTGTTTCATGCAACTTTGTGCAACCAATGACAAATCAATAGACAAGTTGACAAACCATAACAAGTACAAGAAAATATTATAGATAAAAATCCATTCAGCAACAAGGCTTCTTACCTCAGTAAATGCTAGATTCACAACATATGACAAGAACTGACCCCCAGTAGTCATGAGTGTATTTGTACTCACTAGTGCTCCCCTTATTTCAGAAGGTGAAGCTTCTGCAATATAAATAGGCACAGTGATTGATGCAATACCAACACCTAACCCCACCAACACCCTGCCATGTATGAGAACATATGGACCTAGAGGAGCAACCATGATGATTGCTCCAAGAATACAAAATAAATCAGCTATAACTATTGACAACCTGCATCCATAGATATCACTAATCCATCCACTTATTGCTGCTCCAATTATAGCACCAACAATTGCCATACTAACAATAGTTTCCTATTGAAATACAAGGCAGTGGGTTGTGAATAGCCAGCCACACACAAGTTCTTTGATGAGAAGAAAAGAGATGTTCTTTGATGATAAGAAAAGAGGATTTATTAATTATAACAGCCCAAATGTAAGATGAAATTAAGTTTTCATAGATACCCATAAAAAGGTACTATTTTTCACATAAGTAAAGTCATCACGAATGTAGAGAAGAACACCTAATATGAAACCTGCATATATATTATTCCCATTATTAGTCACCTTGTCTCAGTCTGACTATGACACCCAAGCAGATATACACTTGACAATAAGATAGCATAAGAAGAGCCTAACTAAAATGGCGAACTAGAAGGATCTAGAATATAACATTGTAGAATCTTGAAATGGAAGCACAAAGCAAAACTAACTAGCAAACTAGAGACTAAAATTCAGATAATAAATAAGAATATATTCAGTTCCAAATGCCAATCTAGGTTGCAAATCTTCCTGATGACAAGACAACTAGTAAAGATCGGGTTACCAAAAATTCAATAAAATAACTACCTAAAAGCCGTAATTCTAACATTATTGAAAACTTTGAGGGGAATACAACCTGTAACTGTTGAAACTATAACTTCTATCTTTTGAAGAGAAAGTGAAAAAGGGTTCTGTTATAAATGTAAAACATGATAATAATTAATAAAATATAACATGTCTGTTTTATAAATATCTTCTGTATTGACTAATTATTTTCTTGGGAGGTTTTAGGCAATGAATTTTACAGAATAGAACCCTTCATACTGGATATTATTTAATGCAAATATGCATAAAATTAAAACCAAAGCGCACGAAGGTCGATTATCCTCCATCTCTTATCAATAAGAAGCCTACAATATAGAATTTACAAACAACAGTCATTTAACATACTCAACAATGGCATTTGATCTCGTGAAAGTTTTTTGTTTGAGAGATGCTTCTCATATCAAAAGTCAGCAACCATGCACCTCCCCAATCTAGGAATATATTCAATGAAGCTAAACCAGCTTACAACATTCAACTCAACATTCTTTGGCTAAGACACTCCAACTACAATAAACAACTCTCTTACACATGAACACAGCCCACAAGGGATGAACATGTCACTGGAGATATTTGAACCTTGGTGTCGGAAATATTACCACCCCCACTTTAAGAACCAACCAAGCCCCCATTGACATCTCATTCAAGTTAAGTTTTACCCAATTCAAGATTCGGATCCGGGGACAAAACAGTCAGATTATTGAAATGAAAAACCAGGATCTGGATCTGGATACGGCAAGGAAACAAAAACTACAAATAACATAAATATTTAAAAAAAAAATTAAAATAAAAAATTAAATATAGAAAATTTTAATTATATAATTTACATATATAAAATATTTAAAAAAAAAATTAAAATAAAAAATTAAATATAGAAAATTTTAATTATATAATTTACATATATAATACTTAAAATAATTGATATATAATGCTTATAAATAATAAATGGTCTAATACATTTATAAAATTAGGATATATACATCATAATTCTAGTTACTTAAGATTCTATATAACATTAATAGCTTGTGGTTCCTTTTATGTACATTAATCAATAGTGATTATATAAAGTTGAAGTTACTTCATAAAGATATATCAACAACCCACTTCATTTCAACAACAGGATAGCTTAATTTTACATTATAAAAAGATCTTTTTAAACGTTTATTAAAATCTTTCATTAAAAATATTGCATAGCATCCTCTTTCACAATATTACTCCTTTAAACTTTCATATGATTTCTAAAATATTCATTAAAATAAGATATGCATAACATCTTTGTTTTTTAAAGAAAAACTTCACAAGATTGAAATTGGCAAGAGCGACCAATAAATTCAAGGAATACGACTAAATTACACTATGGTTTTCTCAGCAATATATCTTTTAAGAAGGTTCCAACCGATTAGAATACCCTTTAAATCTAAATACAACTATCATCTATACTACTATTAAAAAGATAACCTAACATTAATAATGGATATAACTCTAACAAATATGTAAATGGTTGGTATGCTTCAACATTAGGCTTCACTCGGTGAGAATCAAAATTCAAAACGGTGGGTACACAAGACCAGTGGTTGCCTATATAGCATGGAAAATGGAATTACAGAAGGCAAGCTTTGAGTCAAAACTAAATTTGGCGATCACAACTGCCAGCTGATTACTTTTCTGTGACTACTTTATGAGAAAAGTAATGGAAGGCCCCCATTAATTGGAGCCAACAACAGGTGCTTACGAAGAGTTAAGACCCCATGTTCGGTTCCACCTTTCACCACTTTCATCCGAAAGGCTACAGTCTGACAAGAGTTTTAAAGACACTTAAATTAAACATCTCGCTGATCCATAAAAAAATCTTCGATTTCCGGTTTTTAATCCAGTGAGTATTGTTAATATAACTATATGAATATCATGGCACGAATATAACTATATCCAACAGAAATCGTAGCGCATTTATAACAATATAAAGCTGAAATTGCCTGAGTTTATTATTTTAAATAGTTCTATAGCATCCACGCATGTCGGGAGCCCATCCATCATTTCAGTGAACCCTTGCAAAGCAATAAGCTCCCATCCATCGAATTGTTCCCATTGCCATAGATTCCAGATTCCATTCTGATTATTCATTATTGCGGTCATTGTCGAAAACGAACTCGAAATCCAAGGGCCTCCGCAAGCAAATGAGCAACAGCTGGGTCATTATTGCGGCCAATTTTTGGAGTTTCTAAACACTCTTGAAGTTTGGAGTGGATACGGATCTGGATCCAGGTATCCGTGGATCCATCACCCAAGGTAGATGGATCCGGTAATAGAGCTTTTTGGCAGTTCTCTGTTATTTCTCCAAGACATATAGGTTTTTCAATATTTGTTTGATATTTAATTTTTTTTAAAAAGGCCGATTTAATTAATTAAAATGATATTTAGTTGTGCTGGGTTTTTCCTCAGGTTCTCGCATGTCCAAGTTATACCCCTTACTCTTTT
Source organism: Picea abies (assembly GCA_900067695.1). Lineage (NCBI taxonomy): Eukaryota > Viridiplantae > Streptophyta > Pinopsida > Pinales > Pinaceae > Picea > Picea abies. The sequence goes on from CBVK0102039332.1 coordinate 13,494, forward strand.
GGCTTTGGTCCAAGTTGTGCAAGGCTATAAGCAGAAGTTCTACTTGCAAGGATATTTTTAATTCTGACAAGCATGTATACAATTATACAAATATAATTATGCCTGTTTTTCCTATTTAAAATAGGTGTAAAACATGTCATAGATACAAACATTAGGACAGCCCAATGGATTAGCTCAACCAGTCACCGGTGTTGCTTGGAATTTGGCTAGCTCAGTAGGAATGCCATCTACAAATATGGGGAAGCATCCCTTGGGTATGCCCAAGGTTTTCGTTGGGGAAAAAAGAGAGATACCAACATTGGGAATAAAAATATAGGGTGGTTATTGAATGGAATGGAAAGCAACAAGTTTGCCAGAAGGTACTATAAAAAATAGCCAGCATTCAAAGGCCTTTTACTCATTTGAGGGAAGACTGTTAAGTTTTTTACCATTAACCCTCCAAGATAAAAACTTGGAATTTAGTTAAAACTTAAATCTATTCATTTCTAGTTATGATCGTTGACACAATAAAAAAAACATTACCATAAAGATAATTAATTATCATATTTACCTTCATTGTTTTTACTTCAACTTCAGTGCATCTAGAATATTTTTCCTATCTAGCAGGTATATGTTCATACAATGAAGTTAAACACACAATGAACAAAATCCATTACAACATAACATCTTCCTCATGATGATGATCTGGTCTACAGGGATCGTAACATTATGCTATACAAAAACCAAACAACCTAGATGGAAGCTGTGTAATTTAATCTACAATGCACAATGAATGTAGCTAATTTCTCATACTCTTCATAGACTCACATAGTCTTAAATTTACTAAGATATTCACTTTCTAGTTTTAAGCTGGATTGCAAGGTTCAAATTTCAAACATATGATTACATCAACTATTACATTTTGCTCTTTATCATAGACAACCTAGACTTTTTTCTCCATTGGCAAATGATCATGATATTTAATCAATCAGCTATTTACAACCACTTTGTTAAAACCGATGACTCAAAAAGACAACAAGCAGTATGATGAATGTGATGAGATGACTATTACTCAATTCATGACTCATAAAATACAATCTTGTGGAGTTTATAGAAAAAACGGTAGGATAAAGGGTGAGGGAAGAGATGGAAGAGGGTCCAAGAAATAGGAGGAGAAAAATGGTAGGGTTAAAACCTGTCATTCCTTTTCATTAATTCTGAGAATCTGAACATGAAAATATTCTACAGGAAAACACTAAACTGCTAACTGCTGAACACAAAAACTCTATATCAGATCTGTATCCCTGCCTTTGTTTCATAGAGATGAAGAAAGACACACTACGATGTTCAAAATTAGATCTAATTCCTAAATCTATGGATCTGCATGAGGATGAGGTAGCGCACTCCAAAGAAAGAGTTCAGATTGCCTTGGGATCCCTAACCAAAAGTCAAACTCAAAAGTTGTTGAATTGCTAAAAATAAGACTGAACTAAACTCAACATGCTATCTACTTTAACTGAAGACTAAGGATAAGGATAACTTTATCCTATCCTTACCCTATCTAAAGCTGGCACATGCATGTTAATAGCTGGAAACCAAATTTAATGTTGCACCCTCTGGTCTTTGTAATGTTGTGCAATCATCTACAGATCGGATCCGCCACTACTGTAACAGAAGGAACCCTGATCTTCTGTACATGCTCGAGCCCATAAAAGACTATCTGAGGTACACACTCTAACAAGGGAGTGCCTAGAAACTTGGAGGAAAGTACAAGAAGTAAAGGGAGTGCCTAGTAAATTGGAGGAAAGAAGAACTTAGAAGCAGTAAGATGCAGCACCATAGTGGAAGGGGAAATCCGAGCAGAAAAAATAAACTCTGAGATTGATGATCCCAGCACCACATGTGGAAGAACACATGTACATTTTTTAAGCTCAAGGGAACCAGCAAACACAACAGACCTTGGTAGGGTCAGATTATCTTTGTATAAGGACATAATTGACTTCAAGGAGCAATGTTGAAGGCTAAGGCACCCCCATATCAATTCACTCATGCAATGAAAATTGAATTTTATGCAGAACTTGGAAAGGGGTCATGATTCATGAAGCATCTAGAGACTTTTGTAAGGTATTTTCTGACAATGGTGCAGATAGTCTATTTGGAGCTGACTCTAAGTCTTTACAAGGTAGCCATACTTTAGGCAATAGCTGAAGGAATTACTCCCTGTGAGGAAACAACTGCCCAAAGGCAGATCAAACAAAATGACTAGGCTCAACAAGAGAAACCTACCCAACAGTAGACTCGGTAATCATGGAAGCAGAAACAACCAACTTGGCAGATATATTATTCTGTTTTGAAAATAACTGTGCTGATATTTTGTTATTTGCTAATTCATTTTCAAGAAAAATGGATATATAACAACCAGTTATTTAGAATCTAGACATATATGTGAAGAGTATCAATGGTAATTAGTATTTTAGCTTTTAAATATATAGAAACTGCATCTGAGCTATAGAAACCCCCCAAAATTTGGAAATATCATGCAAATTAGTATTTTTGTTTCATTTTTCTTATGAAAAAAAAAGTGATTAACAAAAATGTAAAATACACAAGTTAGTTGTCGCTCTAGAACCTACTAGAAAAGGGATAATTTGCAATTTTTCATTCTAGTCGATGAGGATTGTTTCCAAATGTTTGAATTGGATCTAAGGATGCAATTGATACTCTTGAGGATACACTTAAGACATGAGGTTCATTTTTGAGGAGCAACATAATGTTAAGGAAGCCATCATTGAATTACTTCATCTAGAGGGGAAATTAAAAAATTCACAATAATCATAATGCGATATCTAAGCTGCAGAGGAACATGTCCCCAACACATAGAGGGCTGAAGACCGGAACATCCATGTACTATGTCCGCTGGTATTGGATGTATGGCACATCTACCCCAATAGAATATCTCATATGGGAGGCTCCAAAAAGAAGAGTAAAAAGATTTGAAAAATAAAAGGAAAGATCATACTAGAATAACATCATGGTGTTTCCTCAATAAGTTGTGAAAATCATGACTACAAGAGAGAATATCAACATGCCAACTAGATCCAATCTTATGATGCAGGAGCATCGCTCACTCATCAAGCGAGCCAGTGCGTGGAGTAGAAAAGACAGCTAGACAAGACCTATACAAATTTTGAAATGTTTTGGAAGTTGTTGCGCCGCTCTTTAATGAAGTCATTCATAAAGAAGCACACTTGTATTGTAAAGAGGACCTTGAGCCTTTAAGTTCTCGTCCTTAGTAGATAGGAAGGCATTTAATAGATTTAATGTTGTTAGAAAGGAATTTAATTGTAGATTTGATAGTTGTAGAATTCGTGAGGGAAAACAGATATAGACACCCTCCTTTGTACATTGTAACATATTGAGAACAGGAGCAAGAGAAGAGAGCAGAGCAGAGAAATTGTGAGCAGAACCACCATGTACAGATATTGAATTAATAGAAAATCTTTGATTCAATTCCATGGCTGTGTTATTCTCTGTGTGTTGTTGATGTTATGCTCCTGAGTATTTGCTTCCTGTTATGCACTTGCTTTTATATGTTGTGTGTGTGATTTCATGGTTAAATTGAAGTCTGAAAGGGAGAGAATGAGTTTCAATTGTTTCTCTAAGTGAACCAAAAGATTCCTGCAAGGAGTGCAGCTGAATTGTTCGCAAGGAGTGTGTGACTACAGGGTTTGCTTAGAGATAGCTTTTGTTTCCATTCATCTCAGAAGTGCAGATTTGGCACCAGAGTCGTGCAAGGCGTACGCAGGATGGATGAAGACTCAGAGTTGCGATTCTGAGCAGAGAGTTGAAGACTCCTACTGCAGGTGTGCACAGAGTTGAGAAGACTTCAACACTTAGCAGTTGTTGAATATTTTCCGCAAGGAGTGCATGCAAGAACTTTTTTCTGAAGGAATTGAAGTCGGCGAAGCTCAGGGGAGTAGAAGCGTAGATCAGAACCACGAGGAGCGTGAGTTCTACTCGTGGATCGACATATCGGGAGTTAGCGAGGTAAGACTCCAACTCTTCGAAGTAGAAGTCGTGAGAGGGCGAGAAGCGAAGCCCCGATGATCGTGTGGACCATGTGGGCCACAGCGGGTGAGGTGACAGGTGATACAGGATATCGGCATCTCGGGCATCAAGAGTCGAGGCAGGAATCACTTGGCCGCATGTGTAGCGAGAGTCCGAGGAAGTGAGATCGCGATTTTTCAGCATCTCGGCACATCGGATCTCGGGAGTTTGAACTCCGAGTTTTTAGTGTTACGATCGGCGAAGGGTGATAGAGAGAAGTCCCGATAGCAGAGGAAGAAAGTCAGCGTTGACTGACATATCGGGTCTCAGGGATTCAGAAGCCGAAAGAGTAAACAAGAACTCACGAAGCCACAAGTTCCGATCCTCTGAGAAAAGAAAAGGAGGATTGCGGGAAGTGAACTATGGGTGCAGATCTTCCAATTGGGAGATAGAAGAGATTTTGACGCTCTTCGGGCCGGGAGAAGAGAAGGTCTTGGGGATCATGATCGTGCTCTAAGGGAGTGCACATTCGCGCCAAGTGGTATCAGAGCCGGTTGTATCTTTTCTCTCGGTAGCAGAGACAGAGAAGAGATCATGCCACCTAGAAGGGAAAGGCAGTCGCCTGATCAAGAAGACAGGGATGCTCTAAGGAGAGGAATACCAGCAGGGAATCCAAAAATAGAGCTCCAGATGAGAGATCTCCGAGCAAGGCTTGAGGAGATGGAGGCAGCACAAATACGTGGAGTTGGTGCTGGAGAGTTCAGTGATTCCGAGGTGGAAGAGGAAGCTGGACATGATGAAGGAGAGGTCATTGCAGAGGATGCTTCGACCGAGTGGTTAATCAAAGCCATCGCCAGGATGAGTTCCAAGACCAAAATGGACATTGCCATCTATGAGGGGAATATGGATGCAAAAGAGTTATTGGATTGGATCCGAGCTCTTGATACCTACTTCGATTATGAGGATATCGAAGAAGATAAGAAGGTAAGGCATGTTGTAACCAAGTTGAAAGGACATGCAACCTTATGGTGGGACGAGCTACAAGTAGACAGATGTTCCAAGGGAAAATAGAAGATCAAAAGCTGGGATAGGATGATTGCGAAGATGAAAGAGAAATTCATCCCTAGAGATTATCAGATCACTCTGTTCAGGAGAATGCAGAACCTGAGACAGAAGATGATGATGGTGAAGGAGTACACTGAAGAATTTTACACGCTCAATATCAGAGCAGGTCATTGGGAGAGCGATGATGAGAAGGTGGCGAGATACCTAAATGGGTTGAGATATGACATTCAGGATGAGTAAAGCATGGTAACCATCAGGACAGCGGAGGATGCTTACCAGATGGCTCTAAAAGCCGACGAGAAGCTGAGCTACAAGCAAGGACAGCAAGGGCGAGGTAGAAGTCAGCCCAGAGGCAAGGCAGTTGCCCAAGAAAAAACACAGGAATCCCAAGGAGGAATGGAAGAAGCCTAAGGGTAAGGTTGAAAGAGGTGGAACCTCGCAGAGGAAGCCATATGTTGAGCCAAGGAGGTAGCAAAATGATCAGCGAGGAGATTATGCTGACGTGAATGCTTTTGCTTGTACCAGAGGTAGGGGAAGAGGCAGAGGAGGAATCATCACATATTTTACATGTGGGAAGGATGGACACAAGGTTTTTGATTGTCCAGATAGGAAACTGGATAGAGGGGAAACTCACATCACTGAGGTGCAGAGGCATGATATTGAGAATGAAGACACCAGGAGTGGGAGTTCACTGACGGTGCACAAATTCCTTTTGACACCTGAGAAGGAGATGGAGGACACAACTCAAAGGAGCCGATTGTTCAGGACCACATGCAAGACCAAGGGCTGGAAATGCAAGGTCATTGTGGATAGCAAGAGCACAGATAATCCCGTTTCTACTGAGATGGTGGAAAGGCTAGAGATGGAGACAACAAATCACCTAAGTCCATACAAAGTGTCATGGCTACAGAAGGGACATCAGGTAAGTGTCACTAAACAATGTTTAGTTGATTTCAAAATGGGTGAATATAAGGATAAGATTCTGTGTGATGTTATTCCGATGGATGTATGTCATGTACTGCTGGGTAGACCATGGCAGTAAGATAGAAATGTTGTTCATGATGGGATAATGAACAGATACACCTTAGAGAAAGATGGGAGAACACATAGATTGCTTCCGATAAAGGATAAAGAAGTGAAGCCGGAAGTGAGAAAGACGATACTTCTTATGAGAGGGAAGGAACTTCTCACAGAGATGGAGAAGAAGGAAGATCCACAATTCTTTGTGGTCAGGAAGCCGAAAATTGTTCTGACTAGCACAAGAGTGGATGATTTGCCAGAGGAGATTCAGGAACTGCTGGGAGATTTCGCTGATGTCATCGTGGACGAACTACCTCGTTCGTTGCCACAAATGAGGAGTGTGAGTCATCACATCGATCTCATACCAGGAGCAAGTTTGCTGAATAAAGCAACATATAGATTGACTCCGCAAGAGAATGAGGAAGTCAAAAGGCAGGTACAGGAGCTGCTGGACAAAGGACTAGTTAGAGAAAGCCTAAGTCCATGTGTTGTTTCGACAGTACTAAGTCTAAAGAAAGATGGAAGCTAGAGAATGTGTACAGACTCCAGAGTGATAAAAAAAATCACCATCAGGTACAGATTTCCACTGCCAAGAATGGATGATCCGATGGATTGTCTGAGTGGGGCAAATTATTTTTCGAAGATTGATCTGAAAAGTGGATATCACCAGATTCGCATGAGAGAGGGTGATGAATGGAAAACAACATTCAAGACGAATGAAGGTTTGTACAAATGGATGGTCATGTCATTTGGCTTGACGAACGCGCCGAGCACATTTATGAGATTGATGAATGAAGTCCTGAGGGAATTCATTGGGAAGTTTGTAGTCGTATATCTGGATGATATATTGATATATAGTTAGACCAAGGTTGAGCATCTAAGGCATTTGGCTATTTTGATGAGAATATTACAGCAGGAGAAGTTGTTGGTCAACATGAAGAAGTGTTCCTTCATGAAGACAGAGCTCATTTACTTGGGCTTTGTAATTTCGGCGAATGAATTGAGAATGGATCCTGAGAAGGTGGAAGTAATCAAGAATTGGCCATCACCGAGAAATTTTTTCGAGGTAAGGAGTTTACATGGACTGGCTAGTTTCTATAGAAAATTCATTCGGAATTTCAGTGGAATTAGCGTCGTGATGATGGACACACTGAAGAAGCGGCATAAGACTTTTCATTGGACAACAGAGGCTGAGAAGAGCTTCAATCTATTGAAGCGGAAGATCACAGAGAAACCAGTGTTGGTGTTGCCGAACTTCAAAAAGACATTTCAGGTGAACTGTCATGCAAGCGGGTATGCTATAGGAGGAGTCTTGAGTCAGGATGACAGGCCAGTTGCATATTTCAACGAGAAATTGGATGACGCAAAGTTGAAATACTTCACATATGATAAAGAGTTTTATGCCATCATATAGGCATTGAAGAAGTGGAGGCATTACTTGATACCCAAGGAATTTGTATTGTACAATGATAATCACGCATTGCAGTTTGTGAGTCAACATGAAAAGTTGAACCAGAAACATGCAAAATGGGTAGAGTACATGCAGAATTTTACATTTCTAATTAAACACATTTCAGGAACTACTAACAAAGTGGCTGATGCTTTGAGTAGGAAATGTTTGTTGCTGCAGGAGTTCAGAGTCAAGACTTTGCGTTTTGAAAACCTGCAGGACATGTATGCAGGAGATGCAGACTTCGGAGAAGCGTATGAAGCAGCTAAAAATCCAGTTCTCAGAGATCGGAGCCCATGGATAGATTACATGATCCAGAATGGATTATTGTTCAGAGGCAATCAATTGTGCATTCCGAATTGCTCCATGAGGGAGAATTTGGTGAAAGAAAAACACAGTGGCGGTTTAGCAGGTCATTTTTGACATGACAAAACATTCGCGAAGCTGAGCGAATCGTATTTTTGGCCAGGCATACGAGAAGATGTAAAAAATTTTGTTGACAAGTGTCGAATTTGCCAACATTTGAAGGGCCGAAAGCAGAATGCAGGGTTTTATCATCCATTGCCCATACCGGAGAGGCCATGGGAGGCGATTAGCATGGATTTTATCTTGGGATTGTCGAGGACGCAGAGAGGGGTTGATTCCATCTTTGTAGTGGTGGACAAGTTTTCGAAAATGGCACATTTCATACCGTGTCAGAAGACCAACGATGTGACGTACATCACAAACTTGTTTTTCAAAGAAATCGTCAGATTGCATGGATTGCCGAGAAGCATAGTCTCAGATAGGGATACCAAGTTCATAGGTCATTTTTGGAGGACACTATGGAAGAAGATAGGAACTAACTTGGATTTTAGTTCATCTTACCATCTGCAGACAGACGGATAGAACGAGGTGGTCAACAGAAGTTTGGGAGACTTGTTGAGAAGCTTGGTGACAAAAAACCACAACAGTTGGGACCATATATTACCACAGGCAGAGTTCGCATACAATGATTCGGTGAATCGGAGTACAAGAAAAAGCCCATTCCAGATTTTATATGGAACATAGCCGAGAGGGGTATCTAAACTCAAGGAGTCAGAAAAGACTGTGACCAACAGTGAAAATGCAGAGGAATTCGTGGAAGCGATGTAGGAACTTCACAGTCAGGTGAAGCAGTGACTGATGGAGTCAAATCAAGAGTACAAGCGTAGAGCCGATCAGCGGAAGAGACAAATTTAGTTTGAAGTTGGTGATTTGGTTCTAGTGCACTTGCAGAAAGAGAGGTTCCTAAGAGGGACATACAACAAGCTCAAGATGAAGAAAATCGAGCCATGCAGAATCCTTAAGAAACTCAGAGAGAACACTTACGAGCTTGAGTTGCCAGATGGCATCGGGATATCTCTGATATTTAATGTTTCAGATTTATTCCCATACTGGGCTGGAGGAGCAGAAACTGGAATAGAAGAACCAATGATCTAGTGGCAGAAGCAGTTACCAGTAGCGGAGAAGCCACAAATGGAATGCATACTAGATAAGCGGGTAGGAAAGAAGACCAGGTGGAAGCAGTACTTCGAGTACCTGGTGAAATGGAAAAACCACCCAGTCGAGGATGCTAGCTGGGAGACTGAAGCAGTGATACAGAGGAATAGACAGACCGTGAAGGAGCTCATGGATAGGAGCCCATGAAAGTTTTCAAGCCGAGGAGTATGATGCAAGAGCATCGCTCACTCATCAAGCGAGCCAGTGTGTGGAGCAGAAAAGATAGTTGGACAACACCTATACAAATTTTGAAATGTTTTGTAAGTTGTTGCACTGCTCTTTAATGAAATCATTCATAAAGAAGTGCACTTGTATTGTAAAGAGGACCTTGAGCCTTTAATCTCTTGTCCTTAGTAGATATGAAGGCATTTAATAGATTTAATGTTGTTAGATAGGAATTTAATTCTAGATTTGATAGTTGTAGAATTCGTGAGGGAAAACAGATATAGACACCCTCCTTTGTACATTGTAACATATTGAGAATAGGAGCAAGAGAAGAGAACAGAGCAGAGAAATTGTGAGTAGAACCACCATGTACAGATATTGAATTAATAGAAAAGCTTTGATTCAATTCCATGGTTGTGTTATTCTGTGTGTGTTGTTGATGTTATGCTCATGAGTATTTGCTTCCTGTTATGCACTTACTTTTATATGCTGTGTGTGTGATTTCATGGTTAAATTGAAGTCTGAAAGGGAGAGTGAATGAGTTTCAATTGTTTCTCTAAGTGAACCAGAAGATTCCTGCAAGGAGTGCAGTTGAATTGTCTGCAAGGAGTGTGTGACTACAGGGTTTGCTTAGAGAGAGCTTTTGTTTCCATTCATATTAGAAGTGAAGATTTGGCACTAGAGTTGTGCAAGGCATGCACAGGCTTGATGAAGACTCAGAGTTGCGATTTTGAGCAGAGAGTTGAAGACTACTACTGCAGGTGTGCGCAAAGTCGAGAAGACTTCAACACTTAGCAGTTGTTGAAGATTTACCACAAGGAGTGCGTGCAAGAACTTTTTCCTGAAGGAATTGAAGTCGGCGAAGCTCTAAGGAGTAGAAGTGATGAGGAGCGCGAGTTCTACTCGTGGATCGACATATTGGGAGTTAGCGAGGTAAGACTCCAACTCTTCGAAGTAGAAGTTGCGAGAGGGAGAGAAGCGAAGCCCTGATGATCATGTGGACCGTGTGGGCCACAACGGGTGATGTGACAGGTGATACGAGATATCTTCATCTCGGGCATTGGGAGTCGAGGCAGGAATCACTTGGCCACACGAGTAGCGAGAGTCCGAGGAAGTGAGATCACAAGTTGTTAGCATCTCGGCACATCGAATCTCGAGAGTTTGAACTCCAAGTGTTTAGTGTTACGATCTATGAAGGGCGATAGAGCGAAGTCCCGATAGCGGAGGAAGAAAGTCAGTGTTGACTGACATATTGGGTCTCGGGGATTCGGAAGCCGAAAGAGTAAACAAGAACTCACAAAGCTGTGAGTTTTGATCCTCCAAGAAAAGAAAAGGAGGATTGCGCGAAGTGAACTGTGGGTGCAGATCTTCTGATTGGGAGACATAAGAGATTTTGATGCTCTTCAGGCTAGGATAAGAGAAGGTCCTGGGGATCACGATCGTTCTCCCAGGGAGTGCACATTCATGCCATCTTACCTTCAGGAATCACTCATTAAAGGTCAGAAACTGTATCAATCTTGTACACCAATACATTTAGAACTGGCAATATTGATTCAAATTTATATTTATGTCTACATCAACACACACACGTGTGTGTGTGTAGACACACACACCCTATTTTCGGAGGTCCCTACCTGTAATGGAGACATCCCCATACCCAATACTCCATGCAACTTAGGGAAATATAAAACAGAAAAAAGACAAAATTAGGTCAATAATGCATCTCCTGTAATCTAGGCATGTGGACTAGGTATGTTAAGTTCTTTAGAATAAGACACAAAATATAATGGACATGACACTCCAATAAAAATTCCATTATACAAGGAACTATTTGAATGGTTCTTTCATCCTTATGAAAGAACAATCAAGAAAACGATGCTCCAAGATCATTTTTCTAGGTAGCTTTACTAATAATTTTAGATATGGATTTGAGGCAAGGCTATGCCGATTTGAACTCTAAAAGGTCGCTGTTGCCTGAACCTATTAGTGATTGTAATAGGGTGAAGCAAGAGGTTACCTTATCCACTTAGCCATGCTCTCTAATAGTTGTCCAATGTCCACTTCTTGTCTCGGAAATGAGCCTACTCCTAAAACTCAAAAGTAATATAAGTCTGAATCTGACCAACAGAGCCCTACGATGTTTTGAATGTTTTTTTCTTTTAAAGTGCATGAAAACAACATTTTTATGACCATATCTTTCGGTGTTAGGTTTCAAAGTTTTAATTATAAATGTTAAAAAGCCAAGGCCTAAAATCTATCCCCTTCCAACGATGACCAAAATCCAAAATTTCATTTTTTGAGCAGTAACAGTACCTTTTTGGGGCACTTTCGGTAAATTAATTCATAAATATTTCTCAGAAAACAAACTGGAATATGCCAACACCAGATCAGCGAGTCACGATGGCATTGCCTGAGAATTGAATATTGTCATAAACCTATAGCTATGCAGAGAGCCGATATGTGGGTCAGAGTTTCAGATCACATTGGGTGCAAAGAATTTTAGCGAAACAACTCACCGTTAAACCAATTCCAAGGTGATTGGAGGCCCAAAAGATGTTTTGATCAACAACGACGAAATTGCTAGAGACGTTATCTCCTTCATATTTGACATTCTGATAGATGCACTCCTGCTCGTTCACTGTGATTGAAAGGCCCGCTATGTAATGTAGCACCCCCAACAACAACCCCACCACTAGACCTGCCACTCCTTTCATCGGATTAATCTTACCGATCTTATTGTACCTTGTTTTCAAGGGTTTTTCTCTGACAATTTTTTAATCTGGTCTCCTATTCGATTCCTTCTACGTGCATTTCATTCAATCTAAGGCCTTGTCTTCCATTCTTACTACCTTCCAGTGCGCTTAAATACTAGGGTCAACACGAAGGGATTTGCTTGTAAATAGATCGATCTGAGATCAAATGATGGTTTCACAAAATCCCCCAAGTTGTGGAAAATAGTACTAATGTTTTTTTTTAATATGGTTTTCCTTTGTTCGAAAAAAAATGGAGAAGTCTGTGAAGTTCTCCTTGTAATATTTTTAAGGCCAGAAGAAATAATAATCATAAATTAAATCAAAAAATTAAAAACAAACTAGATTCAGATTCATTAGTGAGAACTTAGGCGTTCTTATCATGGGCAAGCTTCAATTTCTATGAGGGATTCCCTGAAGCGTTGATGTAACCTTCAAGAAGTTTTCAAACATCAGCGATCAAACATGTGGTTGCACCCAAAGATATTGTATTAAATGATTTTATGACCTATGCACATTGTTAACCTCGATATCTAGGGATAACTAGGAGATCATGTCTCGAGGCCCATAGATCCTATACATGAAGTGCCAAGAGCAAGATTGACCTAAGCATGGCCCTGGAGGGTCCATCTTTCTTCTTCTTCACCAGATTTGTCCTGTGAGTAGCAACATCTTCCATCACCATCGTCTTGGACTTGTATCGGAAAGGACTCTTGCTCCATGAGGTAATTGGTCCAAGCTATCATGGTATGTGTCATGTTTGATCATTATAACCTTCTTATATATGCATTAGGTTCCTGTCATTTCTGATAACTTCTTGGATATTACACTAATCCACTTGACCAGTGTTGGGGTGATTGATGGGATGACTTAGTAGGCTTTTATTCATGGGTGTGGTTAGCCACCAAAAGGGATTTGGAGAGCCATCGTCCACTCCCACCATTCTATCACTTTTCATCTTATCTCCCGAACATCTATCCCATTCCCTTAGTCCAGCCATTAGGATGACCTTTTGAGGGTTACACTTTGTCTTGTGGGAAGAAGGGGCTAAAGGCCCAGGGGGTAAAAGCATCTAGTAAAAGATAAAAGCCATAAGAAATTAAACCTAGAGATGCTTTGCCTAGGGGATCCCCGAGTAGGTAGTAAAAGGCCTCTCGATAAGAAACTAAAGGGACCATAAGAAAAATAATAAAAAAACAAGACCTAACCAAGTGGATGGGAGGTCTCATTATGAGCCAACCCATTATGTTCATAGGTATCTAGCAGTATGACATTGCCATTATCTTGTCACCACGCCAGGGCAGTTACCTTTGGTTGCATGGCCAAGGGAAAGGGGGTCTCATCATGAGCCAACCTTATCATCTCTGTGAATATACCAGTGGGTAACACTCTCAACTCTAGTCACCATGCCAAGGTAGTGTCCTTTGGTCAGACCTTGAAGTAAAAATGAAAGAAAAGCAATAAAAGAAAAAGAAAGGCAATAAAGGGCTTGGAAAACATGCATCCATGACGGGTACAGATCGCCTCCTACAAAGGCACCCACAGACAACACTTTCCCTTGGTCTTACTGTGACTGGACATCCCTAGACCACATCACCTCATAAAACATGGCTTGAATGATCTTTTGAGGAAACTTTCCATCTCTTGTTGGTATTATCCCAATAGGTTATTCTGTTGGTCTTCTTCAGCTTTGTATAGTATATCTGTGTAATGTCTTTGATCTCTTAGATGATATGCTAGGGATTTTATGCATGTATTTGATA
>CBVK0102039343.1:0-16617 GCA_900067695.1 Picea abies
CACTCTTTCCCTACACGACGCTCTTCCGATCTCACATAACTATGATGTGCTCTTCTATATTTTCTAAAATATTGGACCAAATATGGGATCTGTACCTTATATAAAAGTATTTTCTTGCACACATATTATCTTAGGATTAAAATCTCTAACTAAAATTACTTCTTTCACTTGAAAAGAGATGAGGATCAAAGAGCTAGAAGAGAGGCTTCAGAAAGTAAAGATTGATGAAAGGAGTCTTCTCAACTTTAAGACCAATGCAGAAAAGGTGATGAATGATTTGGAAGGTTCCATCATTGACATGTATTCCAATCTACACCTTTTCCAAAATACAGATGAAATAGTTATTGAACAAAACAACCAGATACAAGGGAAGTTGACACAATAAAACACTATCCATGAAGGTATAATTGACATCGATACATGGATAGTGGAGAATCTAGATGCACCTATTGAGCTTTACAGACCCTCAAAATCAACAAGAAAGACATATATGTACACATTAGAGCATTTCCAGTAGATAAGTCAAAGGGAAGATAAAGAAGTAACCAAGGCAATGGAAATATGTTCGTGGACTCACAAGGTTGCCCAAGAATTGAAGTCGGGAAGAATTTGGTCACAAAATAATTGGTTAACGCAATCCAGCAAAGCATGAGTCGAAGGAAACAATTAGTTGAAGCAACAACCTTTGTGTCCACTGATCTCATTGAGCAAAATACGCTTCATCTAGTAAATATTCACACTATGATACATGATTTTATGAAAAAAATGGAAAAGTACATGAGCGACCTTGATGACAACATCGCCATGGACAACAAAACACTAGAGAAACTAACATACAGTAGAATTGAGTCCCTATACGACCAATTGGAAGTTTGGATGACATATCTCCAAAGAAAAATTTCATAGGGAAAGGACAAAATAATTGTTTTTCTTTCGTTCTTTTCCTAAATAATTCAAATTTATTCCTTTCTTCCACTTGTAATGAGAAAAGAGAAGGTGGACAATTTTTTAACTGCCTCTTCAAGAAGAAGGAAAAAAAGACAACTAGGAGTTACTACTTTTTTGTATAAAACATACTAGAGACTCCTTGGACAAGGACTTTTTTTTTGGCTTTTCAAGCATTGTATAGACCCAAGAACTTTTTCGAGAACTTATATAGTGTTAATGAATATTGATAATCCCTTAGGGATAGCATGTTATAGAAGGAATTCTTTGTAGAAACTGATCGAAGCTTTGAACTACTTCAAGTGAAGATATTTGTTGTTTTTATGGACTGTAAGAATGCTTTGTTTGTTGTAGAATAATTCTTATACAATATTTATCATTCTGTAGTTATTAAAATTTATTTGAATATTTCAATTCCTTGAGATTTGTGGGTTATTAAAGTATATGTTTTTGTGATCTATATTAATTTGATTATACACATACGTATGCTATTATCTCAAATCTTCCTCTTTTGTTACAACTAACTATATAAAAGTTGTGTAAAGTTTTCGTTGCATTATAACTCACTGGTTACTCTAGTGTTCTCCGAGCTAGGATAGGTTAGCATAAATTAGAAATAGATTAGTTGTATTTACATACATAGTCTTCATCTACATATTTTTATTTCATCCACCCACTTCATTGGTACACTAGACCATAACCGATACGAAAACTAAAAGACAACAATAAAATGGTAGCTGTGCCAAATTATGTATGGGACTCCTAATACAAATGGTGTATATTCTAATTGGGACTGTATACCAGGGAGTACCCCTTGATGTTGTCTGGTGAATTTGAACTCATAAACATACATTAAAGGGAATAAATGCAGTGAGAATAAATTATTCTACATTGACTGTGAAGAGGAAGAAGATCAAGAATTGGAACCATCACACAAGATAGATATAGAAGAGACTACTCCAATGATATCTTGTCATGCATTGGCTGGCATCGACACTCCACAAACCCTCAAGATAGAGTGATACATACAAAATAAAAAGGTAACAATATTGATTAATTCCAGTAGTACCCATACTTTCATCAATTAAAAATTAACAAAAGATCTCAATTGCTTTATATATCCAACACCTAATTTTAAACTAATGATTGAAAATGGAGGTGCCATAAATTGTTCTGGGAAGTGCCATAGTATTAAAATCAATGTGGGGGAGTATTTTTTGAAAGTCCCATGATTCTCATCCAAATGGGTGGTGTTGATGTTGTATTAGGGGTCCAATGGTTACAATCATTTGGAACAATGGACCTTAATTTTCAATATATTTTCATTATATTTTCCTTATATGGAAAGGAAATCGAGCTTAAAGGTATCCAAGGGAAACCCTCTAAGGTGATAATCTCTAATAGAATGAAAAAATTACTCAAAAAGGGACAACATGGTGTAATTTCATAATTGTTCTCACTTCATGTTCAAACATGTCTATTTTATACTCGATTAGATATCCAATTGGTTAGAAACAATCATGCAAGGTATTGGGTGAAATATCTAAGGTTCTTCCACTTGCTCGAGATCATGGCCATGATATTCATTTGAAACTAGGAAGTCTACCACCTAACATTAGGCCTTACAAGTATCCATATGCACATAAAAGTGATATTGAGCGTATGATCCAAGAAATGTTAGAGGCTACCACCATTCAACCCAGGAAAAATTATTTCTCTTCACCAGTGGTGATGGTTACAAAAAAGGAAGGTTCATGGCATATGTGTCTGAATTTTAGACATCTCAACAAAATGACCATCAAATAAAAGTTTCCTATTCTTGTAATTGATGAATTATTAAATGAATTACATGGGGAAAAATTCTTTACTAAGTTAGATCTTCGTTCGAGATATCATCAAATCAGAATGAGGCCAGAAGACATTCCTAAAACAACTTTTAGAATACATGAATGTCATTACGAGTTTTTAGTTATGCCATTTGGACTTACTAATGCACCTTGAACATTTCAAAGCTTGATGAATTCTATTTTCAAGACCTTTCTTAGAAAATTTGTGTTAGTATTTTTTGATGACATACTAATCTACAACAAATATTGGGAATAGCATATACAAAATGTTGACAGAGTATTACAGCTATTGGAAAGACAACAACTTTATGAAAATCCTTCCAAGTGTCTTTGGGGTCCAATAAGTGGAATATTTGGGTCATATTTTATCTCATGAAGGTGTGAAAGTGGACCCTAAAAAAATTAAATCTATGTGGGAATGGCCAATTCCAAAAACCTTGAAGAAACTTAGAGGATTATTAGGATTGACATGTTATTATTGCAAGTTTTTCAAGAACTATGGTCAAATAGCAACACCTATGACAATATTATTAAAGAAGGAAGCATTTTCTTGGACCTAAGAAGCAACCAAAGATTTTGAAAAACTTAAGGAGGCTATGTGTACTATTGGAAACAGTGTTGGAATTGATGTCAAAGACAAGGGGAGCCTACAATATTTCCAAGATAAATATTACAAGCCTGTAGATGTCTAAGATAAATATTGTAAGATGTAGATTGTTGAAAGTATTAGTTTTGGTCAGTTTGGACACCCTATATTTGAAAGAATTTTTCCCCTACGTACCTAGAACAAATGGGAGCACAAGTTATATGGTTTGAAATGTTAGTCCGAGACCTTTCCAATGGTATATGAAATTCCCTCTAACTCCCTAGGAATGAGGAGATATGAATTTTCATGTCTAAAAATATAGCAAAAAATTGAGGTCCTCTTAGCTAGTATTTATAGGTCGGCCCTGAAAGTGGGGACATAATTACTATAAATACATGATAAATTTTTGCATTTGTAGAGAAACCAAGAAAGAGATCAAGTTTGAGTTGCACATAAGTGATCTGGGGTGTGATAAAGGTGCTCAGGTTTCTTTCTGGTGTGTAAGAGAAGTCTAAGGAATTTTCTTGGGGTCTTTCTTGTTCTCAAAGTGCGCTTTGAAGCACTGAAGGTTTGTGATGTTGTCCTGTGCATTGCTTTGAGGTTGCGATGTTGTCGTCAATATATTTTTCTGTTAGTGAATGTTTCCATTAGTGGATGTTTCCGTGAGTGGATGCTACCATCAATGGATGTTTTCGTTAGTGATTACATTCTGGGAATGATGCTATGAGGATTTCTAGGGTTTGAAGGATTGTCTATGGAATGAAGCATGCATGATAAGTCATAAGTACTCTGTGTATGAATATCTTGGATTGGTTTCTACACATATCTTATTGAGTGGTGCTCATTTGGGGGGATCAATGTCTCCAGTAGGTTGGTGCTTACATCTTGTTGAGTTGGTGCTCAACTGAGGAGATTGGTGTCTCTAGTAGGTTGGCGCCTACATATTTTTTATTTAGTTCTCAGTTAAGGAGATTGGTGTCTCCATTAGGTTGATGCCTACAATATTTGTAATAATAGGTTGGTGCCTACATACATTTATAAATATAATTTTATGGTTTTATCCCGATTGGGTTTCCATGTTAAACTCTGTGCATTATGATTTGAGTTTATATGTGATTATTTTTTCTCAGATAATGAATGATTGATGAATGGTTAAATAAAGTAAAAAATATATGGGAAGGATTCAAGTGAAAACAATGAAAAAATGATAGAGGTCATCTTGAGTGCCCTACCAAATTCTGACATTGTCAAGGTAATGAAGTGTACAACAAATAAATATATTTGAGACAAGATAATATTTTTTTATGAAGAGAGATCTAGTGAAGAGAGATCTGGTGAAGAGAGATTCAATGGTTATTCCTATTGTGAGTCAGAGATATAAGAATCACAAGTTGTGAGAAATCTAAAAGGAGGATATGGAAAATTCAAAGAAAGGGAAGATAGTGATGATAAAAAAGAATATCTCTCCATAACCATGGAAACAAAACCTGTCGATGAAGAAATTGAAGATAATCAGAAAGAAAATCCACATTTAGAAGATGAAGACATTTATGGGGAAGTGAATCTTGAAGAAGAACTTGTTAGTTCCTTAGAAGAAATAGACAAACTCGGGGAAGAGAATATAAAGCGAAAGAAGAAATTGCAAAAACATGAAAAAAGTGATCATGATCTTGAAGAAACAAAGAAGAAAATTGTTATCTTGAAGACTCAACTAGAAGAGGAAAAGAGGATTGAAGAAGTGGTGAGAAGCTATATGAAAGAAAATAAAGAAAATTGTGAGAAGCTAGAAGCTAAAATAGTTTCCTTAAAAAAGGAACTAGGGAAAATAACTGATCAGTTGAATAGAAGCTTGAAGTTTGGAAAGAGTACTGCAATATTATATAACATTATTAGTTTCCAGAGGTCACCATTCATCAAGACAGGTCTCGACTACGACGATAAACAAAATACCACTGAGGGAGATGCAAGCATTAAAGTCACAAAGCCATCAAAAAACAAAAATGAAGAAAAGATTGAAATCTATGCTAATATTCTAAAAATCTCCACCAACAATGAAAGAAACAACAAGAAAGGAAATGGTTACCAATATAAACTTGATTCCTCTCACAAGAACAACAAGAATGAGTTCAAAAGAGTTGTTCCACCACGAAGACCTTTCACAAAATGATACCACAATCTCTTTCTTGGCTATTGTTTTTCTTGCAATAATTTTGGTCATGAAGCAATAGATTTTAAATCTTATGCAAGAAGTGATTACGTGAGAGATATAAATATAGGTTCTTACAAAACCTCAAAGGATGATTATGTGAGCAACAAAACCAAAATTTATCATGGGTTTGCTAACCGAAACTACAATTCATTTGTTCCTCTACTTGATACTAATTGTTATAAGTGCAATAAGTATCGGAACATAACACGTGACTGTAGAATCAAAATGATAAAGTCTCCTAAAAAAAACAAGGAAGAAGATGCTCTTACCAAGAATAGAGAAGAATACACCAGGGTGTGGAAAAAGGAGCAAAAAGAACCAAAGAAGGAAGAATGTGGACTTTCATTTTATTCTCAAAATTAAGGGAACCAATGGTATATTGACAATGGATGTTCAAAACACATGATAGGGGACCAAATCAAGTTTCTCACCTTGAAGGAAGAAAAAGGAGACATTGTTACTTTTGGAGATAAGGCTTATGCAAGGATAGTTGGAAAAGGTATCGTTAACCTTGATAATGGAAATACTAAGACATGGAATGTATTGTATGTTGAAGGGTTAAAGCATGATATTATAAGTGTTAGAAAAATGTGTGATAAAGGTTACAACCTCACATTTCATTGTAAATGGTGCGAGATAAAGAAATCAACTTCAGGAAGCTTATGGAAAATTAAAACAAAACCTCAAGAGATGTATACATACTTGATAATATAAAAGGAGAAAAATGTTGGATGGGAGTCATGTATCTCTCATATTGTTAGTAAAGGGAAGAAAAATCTCAAGGGGAACATCCCTTTTCCATTGATGTCAAAGGGGGACAAGTTGCATACAGAGGAAGAATTTCAAACACAAGGAAAATTTCACACAAATGAAGTATCATAATTGACTAAGGGTTTCCATCAATGACAAAGGGGGAGATTGTTGGAAATATTGTTTTCATTGATTTCAAATATAGGGGGAGCCTACAAGATGTCCAAGATAAATATTACAAGACTATAGATGTCTAAGATAAATATTGAAAGATTGACATTGTTGAAAGTATTATTTTTGGTGAGTTTGGATACCCTATATTTGAAGGAATTTTTACCCTACATACCTAGCTCAAATGGAAGAACAAGTTATATGGTTGGAAATATTATTCCGAGACATTTCCAATGGTATATGGAATTCCCTCTAACTCCCTATAAATGAGGAGATATGAATTTTTCCATTCGACAACCCAACCATAAAATTGAGGTCAGCTCAATCAGTCTTTATAGGTCGACCTTGAAAGTGGGGACATAATTACTATAATAATAGGATATATTTTTTCATTTGTAGAAAGATATTAAATCTAAGGTGCACATAAGTGATACGAGGTGTGCTGAAGGTGTTGGGGTGTCTTTCAGGTGTGTAAGAAAAGTCTAAGGGATTTTCTTGTTCTCAAGGTGCACTATGAAGGATTGAAGGTCTGTGATGGTGATGTTTGCACTATTTTGAGGTTGTGATGTTGCCGTCAATGGATGTTTCCATTAGTGGATGTTTTCATGAGTAGATGTTGCTGTTAGTGGATGTTTTTGTCAGTGATTACATTTTGGGAATGATGTTGTGAGGATTTCTAGGGTTTGAAGGATTGTATATGGAATGAAGCATGCAGGTGAAGTAAGAAGTACTCTATGTATAAATATATTGAATTGGTGTCTAGACATATCTTATTGAGTTAGTGTTCAGTTGAGGATATTGGTGTGTCAAGTAGGTTGGTGCCTACATCTTGTTGAGTTGGTGTTGAGTCAAGGATATTGGTGTCTCTAGTAGGTTGGTTCCTACATATTTCTAAGTTCGTGCTCAGTTAAGGAGATTGGTGTCTCCAATAGGTTGGTGCCTATAATATTTGTAACAATAGGTTGGTTCCTACAAACATTTATAAAGATAATTTTATGGTTTTCTCCCTATTGGGTTTCCATTTTAAACTCTATGCATTATGATTTGAGTTTATATGTGATTATTGTTTCTCAACTAATGAATGATTGATGAATGGATAAATAAAGTAAAAAGTATCTTATACTGATTCACCCACCCTCTCAATATAAGCATAATTTCAACATGTACAAATCCTGTCCTAACCACACTTGACTTTACAAAAAAATTTATTGCGGAGTGTGATGCCTCAGGCTATGGAATTGGTGTAGTTTTAATGAAATAAGGAAGGGCCCTTGCCTTTTAAAGAAAACAACTTAAAGGAAAAAAAATTAGTCAAACCCATTTACGAAAAAAAAAAGTTGGCCATACTACATTCAATTCAGAAATGACACCCTTACATAATAAGAAGACACTTCAAAGTAAAAACAGATCATGATAGTTTGAAGTACTTCTCAGAGAAATGATTATCTTCATAAGAGAAAAACAAATGGGTTCCAAATATGCTAGGTTATGACATTGAAATTATCTACAAAAAAGGAAAAAATAATGTTGTGGCAGATGCCTTTTCAAGGAAAGAAGAAGAAGAAAAAGGTTCACTATGTGTTATTTCTATTCCGTAATCTGATTGGGTGGAAGAAACAAGGATAGAATGGAAGAAAGATCAAGAAGTATGCAAGATCATTCAACAACTACAAGAGGACCCTATTTCATTAGATAATTTTGTATGGAAGAATGATTTTCTATGGTATCATGATCACTTATTTTTATGTAAGAATTCCCAACTCAAACATAAGGTCCTTATAGAATTGCACAATTCTCCTATAGGAGGACATTCAATATTCTTGAAATCGCACCATAGGATCAAGAATTGTTTTTTCTGGGAAGGTCTTAAAACTGATGTTCAAAATTTTGTGTTTGAATTTTTGGTTTTCCAATAGAAAAATGGAGAGACATTCAAGATGCTAATTCTCCTACAACCATTAGCTATACCAAGTCAACGTTGGGAAGAAGTTTCGATGGAATTTATTACAGGTTTACCCAAATCCATGTTAAATAATCAAAAAGTGCCAAGGACAAATGTTTCTCATAACTTAGGTGTCTAGGGGTGAGAAAGTGTCCAATGTGGTCCCTAGTGAATTTCTTTTATGAGAGATAAAATTAAAAGTGACTTTAGGAAAATTTCATGAAGTGGGTGACAAAAGATGCTTTTAATCACCACCATTGATCTAATCAAATCTCCACCATTGGATCATGAGACTCTTCATCTTCCCTCATTGAATTGACTTAGGGATTGAGGCGCCCTTCATTTTTGGCATTCTTCATGAGCATTTGAGAGTGCAAGAGAGAGAGATGAGAAAGGAGGAAGAAGTCAACTTGCATAGCTAGAAGCACGATTTAGAAGACAAGGAAATAACACACATTTCGAGGAGGAAGCTACAACATAATATATGACCGTACTATATAGATTGAGGTAGAACACACATCTGTTAGAGAGCACAAAAATTGAGGAAACTTGTTGCAAGGTTTCCAAGGCAAGTAATGGAACATAAATCGAGGAAAGTAGCAGGCACAAATTTTTGAGTTGTTAATATTGTCAGCAGTCATGATTTTTGAGACATTGTTCAATATATATTGTTGGTACAATTGTACCGTGTACGAATTTTTGGACACAAAAAATGAGGAGTTGTATTACATGGTTTTCTAGGCTATGTGAAGTTGCACGAAAGTTGAGATAAGTCTGATATTTTAAAGTTGTTGAAATATATTGTAAAGAAAATTAGCATAACTAAAGAATAATAAAAATCCTCCCCTCTCTCATTGGTTTTCCCCTTGCGTGTTTTTCTAGGGTCTTGTTTTGACCAAAAATCTTAGTGTCTATATTTCTGGTTATTGGCTATAGAAAACTTCATGTGTTTCATGTTATGAGTGATTTATTTTATGCTAACTAATTTCCAATAGAAAATGCAATGTGGGTTGGGCATTAAACTATGAAGTGTCTCATTAAGACTTGAAACCGGGTTGGGTTCTAATTTTTTTTCTACATGATATAAGATCTTCAAAGTGAGAAAGAGAAAAAATATACCAACCACACAAAATAAAGAATTTGTTGAGGGAGAGAGGTACTTCACCAAGCAAATTTTTTTGGGCTTGTGTTTCAGTTGAGAGGGTCAATGGCCACCGGTTTGAGGGTCGAGGACATATTGGATGGAGGTGCTAATTCCATCTCATGGAAGGAGAGGATTTTGTTTCTTATGTAGGAGTGTGAGTTATGGGACATTGTGGAGAATACATAAACAAATCCTATGATGGTGCCTACAGATGCTACTATTTTGGGCTCCTACACTAAGAAGAATATTAAGGATAAAATAATCATCCTTGATGCCATTAAGGACCATGTGATTATGTATGTGACCTAGAAATCCAACTCCTATGAGATGTGGGACTCCTTAACCAAACTTTACCAAAGTTCCAATGAAAATAAGAAAATGGTATTGAGGGAGAAACTCAAGAACATTAAAATTACCAAGATTGAAAGTGTTTCCACCTATATTACCAATATAACTCAAATGAGGGATGGACTTGGTGTTGTTGGGGAGGTTGTTGTTGATAGTGAACTTGTGAGGACTAATTTAAATGGGGTAACCAAACAATGGGTTGTCTTTGTTGAGGTAATTGTTGCAAGGGAGAATCTTCCCAAGTGGGATAGTTTTTGGGATGAATTCAAATAAGAGGAAAATCAAAGAGGATATTTGTAGGGGATTTCATCTACACGTAATGAAGAGGAGAATGTGGCAGTTGCAAATAAAGGCAAGAACAAGTCCAAGAAGGGTTCCAAGGGTGGGAACAAGCAGAAGGGTGAAGGGAAGAAGGTCATGAGAAAAGTCAAGTGCTTTGCATGTCATAAGTTTGGGCACTATACTGGATAATGTCCTAATAAGAAGAAGAAGTAAATTGTAACTTCAAAAGATGTGGAGGATTTTTCTCTCGGGTTAGACAATGAGTATTTATTGTTGGTGTGTCTTTCCTCTAGAGCATCATCTACCAATATTTGGTACATTGATATCGGAGCCTCCCTCCATGTGACATGTTTTCATGAGTATATCACAGATCTTATAGAGATTGGGGATCTTGATGTGGTGTTTGGAGATGACTCAGGGGTCAAGGAAGTTGGTAGTGGGATAATATCATTTCAGATGGAGTCTCTACCTCCCATGTTGTTGAGATATTTCTTATATGTTCTGGGCTTGAAGAAGAACTTTATTTCAGTTTCCACTATTGAGGATAGGGGATATGAGGTGTTGTTTCATGAAAGGAATGTTCTCTTGTATCCTAAGTGTTCCAATGTCACTTCAGCCAAATTTATTGGGATTTGACATGAGAAGTTGTACAAGCTCATGTTTCATCCAGCTAAAGAATTGATGCATAATACCATCATTAGTGACCTTTGTGATTTATGGCATAAGAGGATGACCCATTTGCATCATGGGGATCTAAGGATATTGAGAGAGATTGTGACTGGAGTGCCATAGTTCAGTAGAGAGCGCCAAGAGGCGTGATATTGGTGTTAGGTATGTGTTATATTCTTTGCATGTGTGTGTGTGGGCACACCAAATTCGACAACTGCGTCTGATGATCCCAACTTTCTTCGCCATGTGTGTCATGTGCGTCTGACGGTTTTTTCTATTTTAGCGGATTTTTCTATTTTTAGCGGTTTTCTAAATTAATCATGGATTAAGGGATTACGGTTTTGGTAGCTAAAGAATACCTAAAATATCGTATATATTTTATTGTGAATGGTGAAATTAATACAATGAATATTTGAAAGGTGCGCCACCAAGGAAGGCTAGTTTTCTCTCGGTTAATGGTTTCCAACGTAAATATGTGTGTACTGTGTGTATGAGCCATTGATTAATTTATGTTTTTCTTACGAATATGTATGCATTTCTTTACTTCACAGGTTTAAAACTTACACTTGGGAAGTACACCAAGACTACTTTTCCAAGCAGTGATAGAAGAGTAGTAGGTATTCTTGATCTGATTCATTCCAATGGATGTGGTCCTATGTCTTCTGCATATTTGAGTGGATTTGAGTATTATGTCACTTTCATTGATGACTTCTCTAGGAAGTCTTGGATTTTATTTATGAAGACCAAAGGACATGTCTTCAAGCAGTTCCAAGAGTTCAAATCTCTTGTGGAGAACCAAATAGAGAAGCAAATCATAGTGTTGAGATCAGAGAATGGGGTTGAGTATACCTCCAATGAGTTCAATGACTTCTATGCAAGAGAAGGAATTAAGAGAGAATTGATTGTTCCCTACAACCCAAAACATAATGAGATTGCTGAGAGGAAGAACAAGGCCATTGTTAGGGTTGCGAGAGCCATGTTACATGATCAAGAGCTACCACTCTTTCTTTGGGTTGAGGCATGCAACACTGTAGTTTATCTACAGAACATGAGTTCACACAAAGTCTTGGGGGATAAGACTCACGAGGAGGATTTCTCCGGGAAGAAGCCTAAGGTTGGGTACTTTAGGATTTTTGGGTGCCTTACATATTCACATGTCCCCACTAAGAAGAGGACAAAGATAGAACCCATGAAAAAGAAGGGAATATTTGTTGGGTATAACGAGACTTCAAAGTCTTTCCGCATATACATCCTCTCTTTGAGGAATATAGTTGTGTGACGAGATGTGAGATTTGAGGAGGATAGAGCCTTTAGGAGGTCACTGGATGTTGAGCAGGAGGAACAACAAACTCCTCAACTTCATGTGATTCCATTGTAGAGTATTGTGTCATAGAATTTAGGACCACTTACTTTAGGGGCTACTAGTCAACATGTGACAGGGTCACAGATTAATGGTCCTCAGGTTACCAATTCACAGGGTCTTGTTTCTTAGTCTTCTAGTTCTCAGACGACCTCAAGATCATCATCTTCAAGTACTCAGTATTAGTGTATTTTGATTGAGGAGGAGGATTCCCCTCCACAGGATGCTACTCTAGGGAAGAGGTAGCCTAAATGGATGCATGACACCTTGAAGGAAGCTCAGGGATCTGTGGGGAATCCTAGGAAGACTGTGAGGGAGAGTAAACCTCCAGAGATATTTTGCATCTATTTAGCGATGGTGAGAAACATTATTGAGTCTGATCCTTCAACCTTTGAGGAGGAAGCAGGTTAGAAGTTCTGGAAGGATGCCATGGTGGAAGAGTACAATTCCATCATGAAGAATGATGTTTAAGAGGTGGTTTTGAGACCTGAGGTGAATTTAGTGGCGACTTCCAAGTGGCTCTACAAAATCAAGTATGTTGTTGATGGGATAATTGAGAAGTATAAGGATCGGTTTGTAGCTCGAGGGTTCTCACATGTAGAGAGAGTTGACTATGATGAGACATTCACTTTGGTTGCTAGATATACCTTGATTAGGGCAATGATCTCCATTGTAGTAGAGATGGGTTGGAAGATCCATCAGATCGACGTGAAGATTGCATTTCTGAATGGTCTCATATAGGAGGAGGTGTACATTGAGTAGACATAGGTATTTGAGGTGAATGGGAAAGATTCTCATGTGTGTAGACTGAAGAAGGATTTGTATGTTGAAGCAAGCTCCTAGATCTTGGTATTCTAGGTTTGTTACATACTTGCAACATATGGATTTCGAGAAGAGAGAGGCAGATCCCAACCTTTAATTCATTGTGGTTGGGGAGGATCCTCTCATTCTTATGCTATATGTGGATGATCTCTTCATTAAAAGGGAAAATAGAATCATAGATGGTTGCAACGAGGGTATTGCTTCATAGTTAAAGATGAAAGACATTGGACTGATGCACTATTTCTTGGGATTGGAGGTTTGGCAAGAGCCTGGACACATATTTTTGGGACAAGGAAGATATGTTGTTGACATTATGAGGAGATTCCAGATGGAGGATTGTAGGCCCATGTCCACGCCCATGATAACCAACTGGAAGAATATTCATTCTTCTGAGTCAAAGTTTGTTGATCCCATGATGTATCATCAATTGATTGGCTCATTGCTGCATTTGGTCAACACCAGACCATATCTTTGTTTTGTTGTCAACACTCTCAGTTAGTTTATGGTGGAGCCTCAGAGAGTGCATTGGGTGGAAGTAAAACATCTTCTCGGGTACCTTAAGGGTACAGTGGATTATGTCCTAGACTATGAGAGAGGGGATGGATTTAGATTGATTAGCTACACAGATTTAGATTGGGCATGATGCATCGTTGACAAGAAGAGTACTTCAGGTTGTTGCTTTGGATTGGGATTAATGGTTGTATCTTGGTTCAATCGAAATCAAAAGTTAGTGTCTTTGAGTTCTGTAGAGGCTGAGTATATGGAAACAAGTCAGGCTAGTTGTGAGGCCATATGGCTTCGCAAGTTTTTGGCTGGGATATTTGGTGTGCAGTTGAGAGCCACGGTGATTTATTGTGACAATCATAGTTGCATAAAACTATATGAGAATCCAATTTTTCATGACAGGACCAAACACATCGATATTAGATATCACTTCATCCAGGACTATGTTTAGAGAGGGGAAATTGAGCTACAATTTATATCCACTGATGAGAAGGTATGTAAGGTAGCTATAGAGGTAATGGGGGGCCCCAGAGGGCCCATAATGATAATAGTGGAGGCCATTCAATGTAAGGTGGACTAGTTCCACTATATTATTAAATAAGGCCCACTATGGTAGTTAGATATAAAAAATGGGTAGTTAGATATAATAAATGTAAGAGGACTTCTTAGAAGGTTCTACTTCTAGAAGATTTATTCTCTAGAATGTTCTTAGGTGATGGTAGCACTATATAAAGGGGTTCAAGCAATGTAATGAGATATGAAGAGAATTATTGTAATGTGAGTGTAGCTCAATAGGAGGATGCCCCCTCGAAGAGGCAAGTGAACATGAGATGATCTCTTACATAATAGGATCCATTGTACAGTGTTGCCCTACCTCAAGGGTTTTAATAGTAATAAAAGAGATTTTGCATATTTTTCTTGTATATCTATTGTGGTGCTTTTGTATTCAATCTTTGGTTCTTAACAAGTAGTATTATAACACTTTCCTTGGCAGACATTATGGGGAAATGTAAGGTAGCTATAGAGGTAATGGGGGGGCCCAGAGGGCCCATAGTGATAATAATGGAGGCCATTCAATTTAAGGTGGACTAGGTCCACTATATTATTAAATAAGACCCACTATGGTAGTTAGATATAATAAATGGGTAGTTAGATATAATAAATGTAAGATGAATTCTTAGAAGGTTCTACTTCTAGAAGATTCCTTCTCTAGAATGTTCTTAGGTGATGGTAGCACTATATAAAGGAGTTCAAGAAATGTAATGAGATAGGAAGAGAATTATTTTATTGTGAGTTGTAGCTCAATAGAAGGATGCCCCCTCGAAGAGGCAAGTGAACAAGAGAGGATCTCTTCCATAATAGGATCCATTGTATGGTGTTGCCCTACCTCAAGGGTTTTTATAGTAATAAAGGAGATTTTACATATTGTTCTTGTATATATATTGTGGTGCTTTTGTATTCAGTCTTTGGTTCTTAACAAGTGGTATCAGAGCACTTTCCTTGGCAGACATTGTGGGCAACTATTTTTTATTTTTGCAGTTTTTTTTTTCGGAAAAGAAAAAAAAAGGCCGCGACATTAAATAAATTTTCATTATATTTCTGTGAAAAATTTGCAAAAACAGGTTGTAGATCTGAGTTCCTCTCAAAAAAACACCCAAGTTGAAAAAACAAATCGTCTGAAACAGAGTCCAGGAAGTCATGATATTGAAGTTTTAAAATCTGCAATTTTTTCAAGGTTTTTTCCGTGGAGGTCAACTTTGCCACAACGAATTACATATATGAGTTCATCTCACAATTTCACTGAATTTAAAAAAAAAAATCAACTGAAACGGAGTCTGAGAAGTGAAATTATGAGCATTTTAAATTCAACATTTTTTTAGGGTTTTTCCAGAAAAAACCACGATTTTTTGCTGTAACTTATTGTTCTATTTTTTTGGGTTTTTTCATGATGGTTGTGGGACCAAAGAAATAATAGGGTGCTCAGATGACTATTTCCTCTCATACCCTCAAAAAAATTGTACAGATTACTGAAGCATTCAAAGCCCAATTGTTTGACACATTGAATGACAGATTGGATGGATTTGTAGATGGTTTCAATGATAGTTTTCATAGTATTCAAGATTCTTTGGATAACATGTAGGAGAAGTTTCTTATCGCAGACCTCAGGGATGCATATAATTAAGAAATATATGCTTGGTATGATTTTGAGGCCGATTGCAATGATTGGTATATGGATAATTATCATTTCTGGGATGACAACCACTTCCATATTTTATTTGATTACTCTACTCCACCTTCTGTAGAGAACATCAATGCCCCACATCAGGAGGTATTTACCAACGTACAACCTACATATTCTACAATGATACCATTCCTTCTAGATTCATCTTTGATCATTTCTCACTATGTGGATGTACATTCTTATTTGGATCCACATGATAGGTGTCAGTATTGGGAGCATCATTTTCAGTTGGTTATTGGGTGCCGATATCTTCCATGCGGGGTTCACCTGAGAAATTGGAGATGGGACCCTGTTTTACAATGGCGGTTAGACTACTTCAGCATGGTGGCTTCCATTTCTCAATGAGACCCTGGTTCTCTAGTCTACTTCAGCAATATGGTCCACACTTATCCATGGGACCCTGGTATATGGTTGTACATCAAGCGTTGATGACAATGCTTTCATAAGGGGGATGGAATGTAAGGTAGCTAGAGAGATAATGGGGGGGCCCAGAGGGCCCATAGTGATAATAGTGGAGGCCATTCAATGTAAGATGGACTAGATCCACTATATTATTAAATAAGACCCACTATAGTAGTTAGATATAATAAATGTAAGAGGACTTCTTAGAAGGTTCTACTTCTAGAATATTCCTCCTCTAGAATGTTCTTAGGTGATGGTAGAACTATATAAAGGGGTTCAAGCAATGTAATGAGACATGAAGAGAAGTATTTTATTTTGAGTGGTATCTCAACAGGAGGATTCCCCCTCGAAGAGGCAAGTGAATAGGAGAGGATCCCTTCCATAATAGGATCCA
>CBVK0102039344.1:0-18491 GCA_900067695.1 Picea abies
AGCGTTGAGGACAACGCTTTTATAAGGGGGATGGAACGTAAGGTAACTAGAGAGGTAATGGGGGGGCCCAGAGGGCCCATAGTGATAATAGTGGAGGTCATTCAATGTNNATATTATTAAATAAGGCCCACTATGGTAGTTAGATATAATAAATGTAAGATGACTTCTAAGAAGGTTCCACTTCTAGAAAATTCCTCCTCTAGAATGTTCTTAGGTGATGGTAGCACTATATAAAGGGGTTCAAACAATGTAATGAGATATGAAGAGAATTATTGTATTGTGAGTTGTAGCTCAATAGAAGGATGCCCCCTCGAAGAGAAGTGAATAGGAGAGGATCTCTTCCATAATAGGATCCATTGTATGGTGTTTCTCTACCTCAAGGGTTTTGATAGTAATAAAGGAGATTTTTCATATTGTTCTTGTATATCTATTGTGGTGCTTTTGTATTCAGTCTTTGGTTCTTAACAAGGTAGCAGACATCCTCACTAATGATTTGGGAAGAGGAAAGTTTGTACCCTTTAAAGATAAGATGAGAGTGGTGAGGAACAATTTCCTCAGTAAGAGGGAGTGTTAAATAATTAAAAAGTACAAAGGATAAGTGTTTCTCACAACTTAGGTGTCTAGGGGTGATAAAGTGTCCAATGTGGTCCCTAGTGAATTAATTTTATGAGAGATAAAATTAAAAGTGAATTTAGGAAAATTTCATGAAGTGGGTGACTAAAGAGACTTTTAATCACCACCATTGATCTAATCAAATATCCACCATTGGATCATGAGACTCTTCATATTCCCTCATTTAGTCAACTTAGGGATTGAGACATTGTTCAATTTTGGCAATCTTCATGAGCATTAGAGAGTGCAAGAGAGAGAGAGCCAAAAAAGGAGGAAGAAGTCGACTTGCAGAGATAGAGGCATGATTTCCAAGATAAGGAACTAGCATGCATTTGGAGGAGGAAAATACAACATAAGAGTTGATCAAACTGTAGGGATTGAGGCAGACTGTACATCTGTTAGAGAGCACATAAATTGAGAAAACTTGCAGCATGGTTTCCAAGGCAAGTAATGGCACAAAAATCGAGGAAGTAGCAAGCACAAATTTATGAGTTGTTAATACTGTAAGAATGCACAATTTTCGAGACATTGTTCAGTATATATTGTTGGTACAATTGTATCGTGTAAAAAATTTTGGACACATAAATCAAGGATCTGTATTACATGATTTTCTTAGCTATGTAGAGTTGCACGAAAGTCGAGATAAGTCTGATATTTTAATGTTGTTGAAATCTGTTGTAAATAAAATTCTCAAAACTCAAGAATAATAAAAATCCTCCCCTCTCTCATTGGTTTTCCCCTTGTGGGTTTTTCTATGGTCTTTTTTGACCAAAAATATATGTATCTATATTTATGGTTGTGCATTTATTTCTATTTATTGGTTGTAGCATAGTTCATGTGTTTCCTGTTATGAGTTATTTTTTTTATGCTAACTAATTTACAATAGAAATTGCAATGTGGGTTGAGAATTAAACTATGAAGTGTCTCATTAAGACTTGAAACCAGGTTGTTGTTGTTGTTGTTATAATCCAAAGGAAAGACTCTCATCATGGTATTAGTGGATAGACTAACAAAGTATTCCCATTTTTTCTCTCTTTCTCATCCTTAATTAAGTACAATAGCCACAACATTTATTGAAACAATTCAAAAGCTACATGGAGTCCCTAAGATTATTGTACGTGACAGAGATCCAATTTTCACTGGAATTTTTTGGATTGAATTATTTTCTTGTTTGGGTACTCAATTGGCTCACAGGTCATCTTACCATCCTCAATCCGATGGGAAAATTGAGATCGTGAATAAATGTCTAGAAGTATATCTTTGTTTCTTTGCATCTAGTAAATAGACACAACGGGTCAAATGGTTTCCCTTAGAGGAATGGTGGTACAACACATCCTTCATTACTTAATAAAAAATGTCCTTATTTTTGGAACTTCATGGATGGCATCCTCCATCCGTTACATCACCCTTGAAAGAGAATGCAAAGGCTCAAGCAATGGAGGACAACATAGGGAACCAATAAGAGGTTCTCAAACTATTGAAGGACAACTTGGTTATGGCACAAAATAGGATGAAACAACAAGTCAATCAACATCATAGTGAAAGAGAATTTGAAGCGGGGGATTGGATATTTTTTAGGCTACAACCATATAAACGAATGTCCCTTAGGAAAAAAAATAAGGACAATAAATCAACACCCAAATATTACGACCCTTATAAGATTTTGCAAAGGATTGGAAGTATGGCTTACAAATTGGAGTTGCCTCCATCTTCATGTGTACATCTAGTCTTCCATGTTTCTTTCTTTAAAAAGGTCATTGGAAACAAGGTCCCAGTCCAAACTATTTTACCAAAGATTAATGAAGAAGGGAAAATCACACTAGAACCAGAAACAATCCTTGAAATAAGGATTAAGTAGTTGATAAATTGAGCAATTACAAAGTACCTTGTAACAATAACAATAACAATTAATGATGACTTATTCTTACAGAAGAACCCTTGGTTAGTCAAGAACAATAAAAATAACACTTTTTCCATTTTTATTGTTATGTTTCCATACTCATCATTACTTTGTTATTGTTCCATAGTGCAAGAAGAGAATGGGTTCCAATATTTTAGTATTTTTATTGTTCCATAGTTGAGTAGATCATATATGAGTGCATTATTTAATCATAACAGAGGAGGTTGAAAATTATGTAATACCCATTCATGCCATAGTGTCCAAGGAAACTCCATAGAGAGTGCTTCTTTCTTTGTACTTGCATTTAGTAACTATAGAAAGAGAGTAGAGCATAGGCCTCACCTTCTTGTTGGATTTTCTCCCATGTCAGGTTTTCCATGTGACATATTGTGTTTATTTGTGTGGATGGTGTGTTCATTTTCTTGTGTTTTCATTTCTATTTCAGTTATTTCCATAAATTTGAGCACTAATATAATAATAATAAATTTGAGATCTGAGATAAAAATTTGAATAAAAAAATATTAAGTACATTGTAAGATCTATTGTGACAAACTATTCCAATGGAATATCCATGATAGTTTATAGATCATATTGGTATTAGATCCGTTTCTTTGGGGGTTTTGTGAGAAGTTGCAAGATCCAAGAATTAGATTAAAAAGGAAGTAGAAAAACCCTAGCCATGGGAGATGAGTCTAGTCATAACAACCCTCAAGATGAGGTAGAAGATAGATTTATGAAGCTTGAATAACAATTCATTGATATCTATCACAATGTGGCCCTGCTCATGGTGCCTTTAGTGAAAAAATTTATACCTTTCGGGGATGTTAGTTGGTCTAACTTAAAAGTCGGATCAAATGATAAATCAAAATATAATGAAGACTCTGAAAAGGAGATGAAAAAATAACCACAGAAAGAGAAAATAAGTTCCAGTATCATCACTTATTCATAATATCTATTTAAAAGGAAAGTGAAAGTGGACATCAAACCATACCAAGGTGAGATTGATGTTTTTAATTTGAATCATTGTTTGCAATAAATATAAGTTTATTTCAATATACATAATGTAGAAGAAGAGAAAACAATTTCATTTTCTCGATTGAAAATAGAGGGCCATAGACTAACCTGGTGGGAAAGCCACATGGAGACACTTAGACTAGAGGGTGATCCACCAGTAACTAAGTGGGAGGCGTATAAAACCCTCATCAATTCCTAGTTATACCCTATTGGGTATGTAGAGGACCAGTGGATTTGTCACTTCAGGCAGATTCAAGGGTAGGGTGTGAAAGAGTACACCACCAAGTTCAAAAAAATGGTAATTGTGTTGGGTATATCTCCCAATAACCTACACGCAATCCTTGAGTATCTAGGGGGTCTATACAATTATTTATAGAATAAAGTGATGCTCTTTAAACTAGGATAGTTGATGAGGCCTATGTGAAAGCACTGTACTAGGAGGCTATATGCCATAAGAAAGGACAACCAAGTGGTTCAAAATAAAAAACACCACCAAGATGCTTCCAAGGAGGGGAAGAAGAAGTGGAAAGGAAAGGAAAATAAGACAAAAACCATTGGACATTAGTGAAAGGATCCAAACAACCACTGTAACCATTGTAATACCAATGGTCACATTTAAGATAAGTGTTGGAAGTTATGTCTATATATGAATCTAAAGAACCGTAAGAAGGATGCTAAGAAGAAGAACTTTCTATCCATCGATTCAAGCAACCTGGTAGAGTGAAACTTAGATGTAGATGAAAGTATTGTTTCCATTACAATGAAAAATTAGGTGAATCTAAGTAACCATCATCACAAGGAAGAGAAGGAAATGACTAAAATCTTTCATATTAAGGTCTAGATCAAAAATACAAATGTGGATGCTCTATTTGATTTTGGTTCATAGGCTAACCTCATAGTAGAATATTTGGTCAAAAATATTGGATTGGAAGTTCATGATCATCCTATCTCATATCCATTGGGATGGGTAAACAAGTATGCATATCTCAATGCCACTAAATAGTGTAATATCAAATTTTCTATAAGTGCATATTATACAGATGAACTGGAGGTAGTTGTAGTACCACTTGATTTCTATGTTGTAGTGCTTGGAATCCCCTACATGTATATGAGGGATGAAATATTCATGAGGAGAGTAAACTAGTACCACCTAATAAAGGATGGGAAGTCCTTCATCATCAACACACACAAAGGAAAATCCAAGATCGTTTTGGTAAGTGTTAAGAAAACCAAGAAATGTATCATTTATAGCAAGAAGTTTGTATTGATTTTCTTAAGAGAGAATAAACCATGTGATGAATCATTAAAATTAAAGGAATCTCTGGAGGGATGTAGTAAAGAGTAGAAAAGTCAATTGGAGGAGTTTTTGAAGGCATACATAGAAGTTTTTCAGAAGCCTAAAGGGTTACCACTTAAGAGGGAAGTGGAGCATGAGATATAGTTGTTGCTTGACTCCCCATTTCCAAATATTGGGTTGTATATAAAGTCTTTCCTAGAAGTAGATTAAGTGAACAAACAATTGCAATAGATATTAGAGTAGGGAGTAACTCGACCAAGCACCTCACCCTGTGGATCACCTATAATCATAGTACCCAATAAGGATGGGAATTATAAAATGTGTATAGACTACAAAGCTTTGAACAAGATCACCCTCAAGAATTGGTACCCTCTACAAAATATTGATGATTTTTTAGATCATTTGAAACATTCCAAGTACTTCACCAAGTTGGATTTCAAATCAGGATACCAATAGGTATGAGTTAAATAACAAGACACCTAGAATACCTCCAAGATAAGGCAAGGTCTATACGAATGGATGGTAGTTCCTTTTGGTTTATGTAATGCACCAACTACGTTTATGTGTTTTATGAACGATGTATTGTGTCCCTTTCTAGAATCATTTGTGATAGTGTACTTAGATGATATATTGGCTTACAAATGTACTTGGAAAGAGAATATCTCACATCTAATGCATGTGTTAGGGACTCTAAAAAAACATCAACTATTGGCTAACCCTAAAAAATGTGATTTTTCCTAGCAGCAATTGGTGTATTTAAG
Organism: Picea abies; assembly: GCA_900067695.1. NCBI lineage: Eukaryota > Viridiplantae > Streptophyta > Pinopsida > Pinales > Pinaceae > Picea > Picea abies. The sequence continues at coordinate 5,585 of CBVK0102039344.1, forward strand.
GTATGTGATTAGTGGAGGGGAAGTTGAGATAGATCCCACAAATATGGAGGCCATCCTCAAGTGGACAATTCCTACTAATGTCATTGAAGTTAGGAGATTTTTTGGGGCAATGAAATACCTATGGTAGTTCATAGTATCCTTTTCAGTTGTAGCTACGCCACTTCATGCCATAAAAACCAGAGGTAAGAGTTATAGCAGGGAAGGAAAAAATAGAAATATTTCAATGAAATGAAAAGAAATATCAATAAAACACCATTTGTTGCATTACCTAACTTGCATAATCCTTTTAAAATGGAGAAAAATGTAAGTGGATATGCTACGGGATAAGTCTTGATGCAAAGGGATAAGTTGATATGCTGTCATTATGAAATGTTTCATAGTGGAGTCTTGAACTACCCTACATATAAAAAGGGAATATATTCCATGGTTCAACTTGTTAATAACTGATAACATTATCTAAAGGGAAAGGAAACTTTTATCCATGCTAATCACTAGCCATTGCATTATTTGCAATCCTAGAGTAAGATTCAACAAACCAAACACTACAAGGGATGAGGTTTTTGAAACAATTTTATCTAGTTATAAAATATAAGAAGGGTAGCACTAATAATTTGGGAGACATGATTTCAAGGCCACCCACATCCAAGATTACAGCTTCGGGAACCCTTATGCACATCAAGCCTTTTACCCATGATGCAAACAAAGAGGCATACATGGAATATGGATAATTTCAAGAGGTGTTTTAGTAACTATATGATCAATTTTTTGTAGAAGAAGGTGATGGTAAGGTTGACTATCATATCTAGAATGGGTTTCTCTTCAATAAAACAAGATCCATGTCCCTAACAATGAAATTTTGTAGCTTATTAGAGAGGGTCATACCTCCAAGGTTGCAGGACATTTTGGCGTTGGGAAGACAATTTCCAACTTACAGAGGTATGTGTTGGTAGCACTAGAAATCACGCCCAAATTGTTGTAGGTGTAAGCTTAGTACCCATTAGAATATAAGTGGATTGAATGGTTTGATTAGGTGGATCAACAAGACTGGGAAAGAAAGGGAGAAGGAAGAAAATTGTCTACAGAGGCATTCCATTGGGCATGGAGTCATAACGTTCTACAGATCAAAGGAAATCAAACTGTATACTAGAAAAAAAAGGGATATATAATGATGAGTAGAAGCATAGTGAATATGAAAAAAGGAAGAACATCCATTGTACAAAGATCCTTTCTGCAAACATATTAAAGATTGCTTAAACAATAAACAATGATTTAATGTGCAAGCTACAATAGATCCTCTGTTGTTCATGAATCCATCAACCATTGGAAGCTATGATCCTCAAAACTTGAAATATATTCAAGCAAGAAGATAAAAAAGAAATGGGAAAAAAATAAGAAAATCTAATAACAAATCTCATGAATCTTTAATGGTAGAAAATGTCATAACAAACATGCCCTCAGGCTTACAAATGAGCAGCTAAATTTCTCTTCCATCTCTCTCCTCTCTTGGATCATGAATCATACCCTTTCCTTATCAAAATACACTTTCATATATAGTGATTTATATCTCTCTACCTTACAGATGTCAAAACCAAGGAGCTACATAGGATCCTCCTCAATTTAGGAGTCTGTTACAAAATATTCCAACAAAAACATAACAAATTCCTATTTTTTGGGATCTTGTCTATTGAGATAAATTCCTTTTGAAACAGGTCATGCTGCTTGATATGGATATGGAACACATATCCCTCATGTCCAAATAACTCCTAGGAAACCATTCAAACCTTCCATGACAACTGGAAGCCCTCCCATAGCTCGAATTTGTTAGACTGTTAGAGTTTGCAACGCCTTTGACAACATGTGTTGTGAACTTTTCTGTAGGTGATGTTTTTAACTTTTCTCAAAAAATACGAAATGGGTCGGGATGAGTTTTTGTCAAAAAGTCAAAAACATCATGTTTTTACTCCATACCAAATTTCATAGGAACCCATATTGGAATTCAAAATTTAAGATCAAAACAATACTCTACTGTGTGCTAATTGCTTACAAACTATCATAAATACTAATTCGCAGTGCTAATGAGTTTAGGAGTTGCGAACTTTCCTGTAGCAACATGTTTCACTTTTCAAATGATTTAAAATATAAAAAATCATACTAGGTGTCCTAATATGCTACAAAACTTCATTACCTTGATATATGACTAGAGGAAAACATAAACATTTATTAGTTATGGTTTAAAACTCATAGCCATCACCAAAAATGTTGTAAAATGCATGAAACATAAACTTTGACCAAAACTGATACTAATTTTGGGAAGATCAATGTCTTTATATTCTAGTTCTGGAGTTTCTTCTGATAGCCACCTTAGACAACATGTATAATAACTACTTGGATGCTTTCTGTAATTTGTTATGATAGTTGGTGTGTGAAAACAGAGTACACGGGAAATAGGGTCTCAATGAAAAAAATGTTTTCTAAAGCTCTCCTTGCCAAAGCTTTACGTACACCACTTTATGCACATCAAGAGTATGAGATAAAACACTCTTAAAAACAACATGGATAAAGGAACAACAATCTAATATTTATAATAAAAGGAAGTCAAGTGAGAATTCTCTGCTAAAATAGGGTTTTCATCAGAATAAGAATCAGTTGGAAGCATTAATGATGTATGCAATTTCATGCTAGGTTATGAAAATGATTTGACCACACACTTCAGGTTTTATAGTTGTATCCTTCAATGGGTTAATATTACACTTCAAAATTATGTAGAAGACAAGGGTTTCAACAATTCTGGAATAGAGGGTTCGCAACGCCTTGTTTGCAGCACCTGGTTTGTAGCACCAGAGCAACCAGTTCACAACGCTGAGGTATTTTAGTAGGACAGTGGGATTCTTAGTAGAGGAAAATATGCACGAGGTCAAGAAATAATCTTGGACTGGTGTGCGGGATTCAGGGTGCCATGGGAAAGGATTTAAAAGTTGGAAGCAAATAATCTTAAACAATTCATAGCGCCAGCATAAGGCAACATAAAACCCTCTTTCAACCTTTTAATAGTGTGAAAAACATCAAGGAGTACCTGATAAACCTAGTTTTGATTCTCATTCCTATAGACTTGAGATGATATGTTTGCAAGTTATTCAACTCAACGATCCTCTTTAGACATTCTGCAGTGCTAGTTCGCAGCGCCAAATTCAAAATCAATGGTGCACTTCAAGGAGACTGTTGGAAATTCTGGGACATAATCCTTGAAAAATTAATTAAATGAGGGTGGTAAAAACCATAAAATTCCCTCTGACACGCTTCTTAATTGCAATGATGACAAATAAATGCATGAGGTACTCATGAGTACGCTGTGAACTCTCCTGGTAAGTTGGAAATAAATACATATGACTTTGACTTGACATCTAAATGGTTGGATGGTGATAAAGGGAGACTTGTGTACAACTTGGAGGTATGGCATGTCATGGTAATGATTTTAGGATAAAAAATGTTACTCATAGGGACTTATTTACCTTGTCAAGATGACTAATTCCATGACATAAAGACTCTAAACCAAGGTTGAACAAAACTTTGCTTATTCAAATCAAAATCTAATTTATTACCACAACAAGAAGACTCAAAACCTAAGACTTATAAAACCTTATGACTCCAAATAAAACAAAACCAAATTGTTTTTTATCCCCTACAATTCTATGTGCTAACATCTGGCTCCACAGGCGATGGAGACCTCCCTATGAGGCTCCAAGAACATGCAGTTACAGTTCCTTATACATTCCATCTCTGCAATCTGTACTCTATCTATGCCTTGAGAGTTGTTCATGTATTGAGAGAACTTTGCTCATTATTGAAAACTGAAAAACAAACAAGCTGAAAACTACAAACCAAATCCTAACTAGAAAGTAAATGCTCATGAAGTGAGCTTATTTATGTACACTACCTACTTCTAACTTGTGAAAAAATGAACCTTAAAATATATACAAATTTGCTCAGTAACCATACAAAAAAATTTGTGACTGAATGATCTTCATGCTCATCTCTGTAATTGAGCACTAAGTAACAACAAAGAAATAATTAAAACCACACATACTTCCTTGAAAAATCATAATTACAATCCAGGAACTTTGTTCTTATGATGACAACAACTGGAAATCTATTGCTGCAAAACATCTCCATATAAATAAAAACTGGATCTTGAAATGTGTACACAACTTGTTGTGGCTCATCAATGAATTCCTCCTTGGCTAATTCAAGCATGGGCTAGCTTGAAAACTGTTGCAATATATTTCCACTATTTTCACCAATTTCCAATGAATATGGGTGAATATAAAATGGGATCTCAATATCTATAGTTTGGACTAGCTCATGTTTACATTCATAATAATCAAGTTGAAAATGAGAGTTGTCAACAAGCAGTGTATCTGAGACATGTCTATATGCTTCTAGTCCATTTTCTTGTGAAGGAATATCATAATGAAGATCACTACAATCTTCTGGAAGATGGTGATGAAGTGTTTCTTGTACATTATTTTCTTCATGAAAAACACCATATGATGATGTGTACATGGGTTCTTTGGCATCTGAATAGTCAAAAGAACATCTTGTCTTTCATGAAAATTTAAAACAATAGATGCATTTGATACAATGTCAAATGTATCTACGGTATTGAAATCATTATGAAGATCATTCAAAACCTCTTGATCATCATGAAAAGTACTTTCTTCTATGGAAAATTACTCATCACAAGTATGCTTTTTGTGACAAGCAAAGTCTTTACAAAGTAAAGAAAACTCATCACATCATTTTTCATAAGGATGTTCAACAAAAAAATACTCCTTACAAAACAAATTAAAAGCAACATGAAAACTTCTCAAAGAGTTGATACTGGAAACTGAAAGAGATCGGCACCAGCCATGAACTATTCCCTCTAACGAGTACCTGAAAAGCTTGATCTGAACATCCTCATGCATGATCTGAAGTCGATAAATAAAATCATGGAAATCTAGCTAGTGTTCAACTGGTATTTCCCAATACTCTCCTCTAAATATGGGAAGGCAACCTTTTGTTGACGGGCATTTATGACACACCGTCAACGGGAAGAGAAGATCTGGTTTGAGGTTGTCTATTTAACACAAGCCATTTGGTATAATCTACCTTGACCGGTTTTATGGCTCCATTATTCAACTAAGATCCTAAAACAACTAAAAGATGTGGACTAACTTAAGATACAACTCTAACAATCAACACTTTAATTACAAATGCTTAACTAACATTGTTTATGTATAATAGTTATATACAATTTACAAGGTTTAAGCAAAGCCTTGTGAAAATAATTGTTTTCAACTAATGGATCAAAATAAGAAAATAAAGGAAATTGTCTTTGTACTATAAATGGAAAACTAATAAACAATGATTGAATAGGATTGTAAATGACAAAACGATAATGGTCAAAGAATTTAACGTTTAAATGATGCAATCGTTATTCATTCACAAATAAACAAATTAAATAAAATATAAACTAATTAACCTGACGTTGATCAACAATACTAAGCTAGATTCATCTCTCTATATTTGTATAAGCTCCTCCTAACCCGTGTCAAGTGTAAACCTATGACAAAGGACAGCATAATAATTCTTGAAGAAAATCAAAGAAGTCTTTTATATTCTGGAATGAGTTTATGATGACAAAAAGACAAACGATTATATATCATGTGACTTTAGAATGTCCAAATAACTGAAAATGAAAGAAATTCCATTCCTCAGTAAATGGTGTTACCGACTATCTAGCATTGTATGAAAAATCAAAATACTTGAATAGATGACCAACCACAGATATTAAAGGAACCAAAATATAATTAACCATATAAATGAAAACATAACATGAAAAGTAATATGCAGAACAATCTAAAACTAGTTCAATACAAATAAAGTTTCATATTCAGAAATTATATGAGAAACAATATTAACATTTCACAATCTACAAAAGGACAAAAGACAAAGATTAAATTGAATCCCATATAACTTCCGTATAATAAGTTCATCATAAGGTCCAAAAGGAATTTTTGGGATAATACTCTTAAAGATTGAAAAAATTAATACATAAATGATAGTAATTAACCATGTATTGATAAAACAGACTAAAGCTAATTTAAATCAATGCATAATCAATTATTCAAAGAATATGAAAATAATATAATGAAAATAAAACCATTTTACTCATAGGACAAAATCCATTAAGCAATCTGGAATTTCATATTCTTCTTCAAAAATACTTGTCCACTCTCCCAAAATTTCAACCATCCGTTACTCCATTTGAAAAAGAAAAAGTTACAAAATAAATAATATACAAAAAATAAAGGATCAAAATCCTCCTCTCAATTTCTTGGATCCCCTTGGCTCTGAACTTTCTCATATATTTATACAGTGAATGAACAGTCTAGGCGTCACTAATAATTTTTGCCACCTGAAATTTTCCTCGTAAAGATACACAAATATCTCTCAAATCGTATATTTGTTTGGGAATTTTTTTGCTTGAAACCTAAATGGGTCTATTCTGCAGATGGGTTCTCAACCGTTTATTGATATTCCTTACGGTTTGGCTGAAACAAGTCCCGCAAAATCGTTTGTCTGTTCTTGAATGCATTTCCAAATCTTATCTGTTGTTGCTCATAAAATTTGCAGCAATCCAATATTATTTTTGGATCAATTATCCTGAACGTATTTAGATAATAAAATCAAGCCATGATCAGATCCATACCAAATAACTGATAATAGAAACCTGTGAAACAAAAAAAAACCAAATTAATAACCTAAAAATTGTGAATAAAACAAAATCTAGAACGATAAAATTAAAATGAATTTAAACTAACTATCAGTTCTAAACAAACATTGTTAATATTTTCCTTTCAAATACGATCTTAAAATTCTAGAAGCTTCAAGTTGATGGAGAGTAGAAAAATATTAATTTTGGGTTTTCACAAAATCAAACAAATGATAGATAATTCTTTTTTTATTTTTATTTTTATTTTGAAATGAGATGCAAACTGACAAAAGAATTTAATTAATTAAACCTACCAAATGATTTTGTGAAAATGATTGCTAATGAACAAAAGATGAAAACATAATTATAATTTAAACGAAAGTAAAAATTTGATAAAAATTAATGTTTTCGTTTAAATTAAGATTTTTGTGTTCGTCTCTCCCTCATTCAAATTTGATCAAATGTGAACAAATGTCATAGAAAAGATGTGTCGCAATAAGCATTCTTCCTATAAAATCATTGTTATTAATCCATGTCTTCAACCAAGCCATGCTCATAGCAGATAAATTCAATAAGGAAGAGGTAATAACAAACTCCCAAATTATGAACCTCATCCATCAACATCAAAACTTTGTAGAAAGAAAAACGAAATGGCATTTGAATTTCATGAAATTCAAACCAAACAAAAGAATATAAACTCAAACCAACCTTGAAACAAAGCAAACCAATACCAATCCAATCAAGTCAAAGAAAAAAAAGTAAAGAATCCAAGTAAAATTTCGAGGGACCCTAGATTTTGATTAAAAATAAAGAAGGGGGTTGTTGGGGCCCAAGACCTTCCCATTCATCTCTACTAGAAATTGGATTTGGACAACCAACTATCTTTGAAAAATCACAGAAAACATACCTATGATCTAGGATCTTGTCCATTTCAAAACAATGGAGTCACCAATATATCTATGAATAGTGGAGTCTCCATGGTGAAAGACAAGCAATCTACAAGTGTCTAGCTTCAATTCACCATCCAAAACTAGATCTAATCATCATAGTTCACCCAAGGAAGGTGTCTTCATTGTCGTCCCTGACAACAATGCGAAAAATGTTAGCACTAGAAGTCATACCCAAACTATTGTAGGTTTAAGCCTAATACCCATCAAAATATAAATGGATTGAATTGTTTGAGTAGGTGGATCAACAAGACTGGGAAAGGAAAGGAAAAGGCAACAAACTGTTTGCAGAGGCATTCCATTGACAATGGATGAATTATAACGTTCTACAGTTCAAAGGAAATCAAATTGTATATCAGACAAAAGGGATATATAATGATGAGTATAAGAATAATTAATATGAAAAAAGGAAGAACATCCATTGTACAAAGATCCTTTATGCAAACAGATTAAATATTTCTTAAATAATAAACAATGATTTAATAGGAAAGCTACAAGAGATCCTCTGATGTTCATGAATCCATCAACCAATAGCATCTATGATCCTCAAAACCTGCAATATATTCAAGAAAGAAGATAACAAAGAAATGGGAAAACAAGAAGACAGTCTCATAACATCTCTCATGAAACTTTAATGATAGAAAATGTCATAACAAACTGACCCTTAGGCTTACAAATGAGCAGCTAAACTGCTCTTCCATCTCTCTCCTCTCTTGGATCATGAATCCAACCCTTTCCTTATAAAAATACACTTTCATATATAGTGAATTATCTCTCTCTACCCTAAGGAGTTCGAAACCAAGGAGCTACATATGATCCTCCTCAATTTAGGAGTCCGTTACAAAAGATTCCAACAAAAACATAAAAAAATTGTATTTTTTGGGATCTTGTCTATTAAGATAAATGCCTTTTGAAACAGGTCATGTTGCTTGATCTGGAGATGGAAAACATGTCCTTCATGTCCAAATAACTCCTAAGAAACCATTCAAACATTCCCTGACAACTGACAAACCTCCCATAGCTTGAATTTTTCAGATTGTTAGAGTTCACAACGCCTTTGACAACATGCGTTGCAAACTTTCTTGTAGGTGATGTTTTTATCTTTTCTCCAAAAATAAGAAATGGGCCGGGCTGATTTTTTGTCAGCAAGTCAAAAAAATCATTTTTTTCGTCCATACCAAATTTCAAAGGAACCCAGATTGGAATTCAAAAGTTACGATCAAAACAATACTTTGTTGTGTGCTAATTGCTTACAAAGTGTCATAAATACCAGTTCATAACGCCAATGTGTTATGGTGCTGTGAACTTTCCTGTAGCAGCTTGTTTCACTTTTTCAATGATTTAACATCACAAAACTCATACCGGGTTTCTTGATATGCTGCAAAACTTCATTACCTTGATATATGACTGGAGGAAAACACCAAAATTTGTTAGTTATTGTTTAAAACTCATAGTCATCACCAAAAATGTTGTAAAATGCATGAAACAAAAACTTTGACCAAAAATGATGTTGTTTTTGGGAAGATCAATGTATTTATCTTCTAGTTCTGGAGATTCTTCTGATAGCCACCTTGACCAACATGTATAATCACTGCTTGGTTGTTTTCTGTAATTTGATATGATAGTTGGTGTGTGAAAACAGAGTACACAAGAAATAAGGTTTCAATGACAAAAATGTTTTCTAAATTTATCCTTGCCAAACATTTACATACACCAATTTATGCACATCAAGAGTATGAGATAAAACACTCTTCAAAACAAGAGGGATAAAGGAGAAACAATCTGAGATTTATAATAAAAGGAAGTCAAGTGAGAATTCTCTGCTAAAACATAGTTTTTATCAGAATAAGAATCAGTTGGAAGCATTAATGATGTATGCAATTTCAAGCTAGGTTCTACAAATTATTTGACCAAACACTTCAGGTTTGATAGTGGTCTCCTTCAATGGGTTAATATTACACTTCAAAATGATGTAGAAGACAAGGGTTCCAATAGTCTTGGAACAAAGGGTTCGCAACACCTTGTTCGCAATGCCTAGTTCATAGTGCCAGAGCAACCAATTCACAATGCTGAGGTATTTTAGTTGTACAGGGGGATTCTTAGTAGAGGAAAAGATGCATGAGGTCAAGAAATCATCCTGGATTGGTGTGTGGGATTCAGGGTGCCATGGGAAAGGATTTAAAAGTTGGAGAAAATAATCTTGAATAGTTCGCAGGGCTAGTGCATAAGGCAACATAAACCCCTCTTTCAACCTTTGAACAATGTGAAAAATATCAAGGAGTGCCTGATAAACCTAGTTTTGATGTTGATGTCTATATAATTGAGCTGATATGTTTCCAAGTTATCCAACTCAATGATCCTCTTCAACCAGTCTGCAACACTAATTCGCAGTGCCAAATTCAAAATCAATGGCACACTTCAAGGAGATTGTTGGAAATTATGGGACATAATCCTTGAAAAATTGATTAAATGAGGGCATTGAAAACCATAAAATCCCCCTTGACACGCTTCTTAACTGTAATGATGACAAATGAATGCATGAGGTACTCTTGCGAACTCTCTTGGTGAGTTGGAAACAAATACATCTGACTTTGACTTGATATCTAAACGATTGGATGGTGACAAAGGGAGACTTGTGTACAACTTGGAGGTATGACATGTCATGGTAATGATTTTAGGATTAAAAATGTGACTCATAGGGACTTATTTACCTTGTCATGATGACTAATTCCATGACATAAAGACTCTAAACCAGGGATGAACAAAACTTTGCTTATTCAAATAAAAATCTAATTTATGACCACAACAATATTAAACTCAAAACCTAAGTCTTATAAAACATTATGACTCCAAATAAAACAAAACCAAATTGTTTTTGACCCCCTACAATTCTATGTGCTAACAAGTGTATTGACATACAATGCAAGAATATGTAGCTCGATTTATTATAGGATTCATACATTGTTTTACCATCAAGATCAATGATAGAGAGAAAGGTTTATATCATCCCTTACTTGTACCGACTGTCCTCTAGGATAACATTCCCATGTATTTTGTTGGTGGTTTTCCAACCACTATAAAGGGACATGACTATCTATTTGTGGTAGTTTACAAGTTCAACAAGATGTGCATTCTTATTCCGTGTAAAAATACCATAAAAGGAGAAGAAACATAAAGAATGTTATTTGGATAGGTCTAGGTGCACTTTAGGATACCAAGGAGAATCATCTTGGATCATGATACTAGATTTCCTAGTTCTATTTAGACTACACTTTGGGAGAAGATGGACACCAAGTTGAAGAGATCTATAGATTTCCATCCACAAAAAAATGGGAGTATAGAAGAAGTCAACATGACATTGGTTCAACTTTTGAGGGGTTACAATCAAAAGCATCCAAATACCTAGGATGGAAATTTGATTTATATTCAACACTTTTATAATAGAGTGATGCACACTTCTATTGGTAATTCCCCCTTTTTTAATTTTCTTTGGGTATTTAATTCCTTTACCCTTGATGGTTATGGACAAAAACAAGTGAGGGAAGACATCACAAGAGATGCAAAAAAAGCATAAAAAATTGTTGACAATATTAGGTAGATCCATTTGCAAGTACAAGAGACATTCAAGAAGTTGTAGGAGAAGTACAAGGCTTGACATGATTTGCACAAAATTATCAAAACATTCAAGGTGGGAGGCAGAGTTTGGTTGCATTTGAACAAATAAAGGATAAAGAGTCTTGGTAGGAATATCAAGTCTCTATGATATGATCCTTTTTATTTATTGGATAAGGTGGGTGATAATTCCTATAGGCTCAATCTACCCCCATATATGCACATTTACTCAGTAGTGAATGTGGAAAATAAGAAACTCTGTGAGGCTTCCATGTTGGATCAAGAGACTGAAGAGTAGGTCCTACCTACCATAGAGGAATTATCACTCAAAGCTCAGGTACATTTGGAAAATGACAATTTTGTAAAAGAAGTCTAGAACTACTAGATAGGGGAAACATGAACTATGGAAGATAGGGTTGAAATGAAAACTTCTAGGCAAGTCAAAATGCTACTCTAGAGAGAAGATAGAGGAAAAATTTCCTCACCTCGTTTAGTAAAATATTTTTGGGATCAAAATCCTCCCTAAATGGGCAGGTATGATATATAATGAATCATTATATAATTTATCATCTATCTTGGTACTTTCTAGGTGGAAAAATTGGAGGAATTAACTTGCAAGGTATATTTTAGGGGTAGGTCCTAGTATGGTGATTTGGTCTCTGGAAATTTCTAAATCCAATTTGAGGCATCAAATGCCACCTTTTGGGGTAAAAAATTTATGAGCATAGCTTTATCCCCTTGATTCTATTCTACACTCCGACAAATTTCCAAAATTTTTAAAATCACCTCATTTAGAGTTCAGACATAGAAGTTATGCCTCCTTCAAGTTGACCTACCTTATTGACAATTGTGGTACTGAGTGGATGCCATGTCAAACCCCATTACTCACACATGGGGGGATAGTCTTGTCTATATTTTTAAAATTATTCTAGAGGGTCCAAAACCCTAACATTGATTCAGGGTTGAGGCATGCAAAAACCCTAACCCTAACCCTATACGATTATCAAGACATGTTAACTACCAAGTAGCTAGGAAGAGAATGGTTTCATCTTTTAGTATTGTTATCATTCCATATTTGAGTGGAGAATCTAGGAGTCGGTTATTGAATCATAACAAAGGAGGTAATAGATTCTATAGTAGCCATTCAAGCCATAATGTCTAGGGAAACTCCATAGAGAGTGCCCCTTTCTTTGTACTTTGTAGTAAACCTTGGTATATAAAATAGAGAAAACCTTAAAAAATCATAAATAAACCCTTACACATCCAATATACCAAATCATCCACCATGAACAACACCATTAATATGGAAAGAATAATCCTTGAGGTAGGGTAACACCATCAAATACTCCTTATGGAAGGAGTCACCCCACAAGACATGCTTACTACAAGACAATGCAATTCAACACAACTTCAATACAATGATACTTGTGTATTTATACTTTCTCATGAGTATTCCTAGGGGTCTATGCCAATCATCCATTATTATTATTATAATATTTCATTTTAATTACATAGTGTGCCTATTCCATTATTATGGCCATATTAGTGAGATCGGAAGAGCGGTTCAGCAGGAATGCCGAGACCGATCTCGTAT
>CBVK0102039347.1:0-15020 GCA_900067695.1 Picea abies
ATTGTGGATCTTCTTCATTCAAGGAATTGGAGAAAAGGTGTGTGTGTTGAAGAAAAGAGCCATTAAAAGGGGACCTTGAAACATCAAGGCATGGGTTGTATTCTCCACTTTCTATTCACTTAATACAGTAATACATTTCTTCCCTATAAAAGAATCTTGTTTTCTATTGTATAATTCCTTGATCGTGTACATAGACTTCATTAGAATATATACATCTTTGTTTTCTCTCTTTGTTGGTTTTTGATTCTTATACATGCTTACTATTCTGCAAACTCAAAGAAGGAGCTACAAAGACGACACTAGCGAGGACAAACGTCGTTTAAAAGGTATATCACTTGTAACTCATTAAACTAGTTTATATGATGATGAAGTTTAAGGCGAAGTGTGTATTATGTTATGTTTTGTTCTAGTTTCCCATGGGATCTAGGGAGATCTATTTGTGTTCGCACTTAATGATTAATCCGATAACAAAATTGGCAACTCCATTGGGGATACGACTTTCTTTTGGTTTTTTTCCTCTTATTTTCTTTTAGCCTACCTTCTTTTGGTTGATTTCATTCTCTGAGTCTGTGGGTGATCCATCTAGACTCCCTAGGTCTGAAGGTTCAGTAAGATTTTTTGTCTTTCTTTCCATTTTCCTTTAGTTACAGAGATCGTTGCACTGTACTATATAGATAGACCATGATGATCCTCTGACGTCGCCCTCTACTGGTGCAGACCATTGCGACGACATCTCACTATACTCTATTGGCAGCTTTCGACAACCCTAGATCGTTGCATTGTGCTCCACTGCAACCCGCGATTATTCCTGTATGAGAGAGCCAATTTTTATTTCTTCCACCTAGTTTTTCTTTAGTTGTCTGGGATGAACTTTTGATACAAGTGATTTATTGGTTTATAAGTTTGAAGATTTCATTTTATTGGTTTTCATAAATTGAAAGTATTTCTTTGAAATTTTTCAAGTTTTTCTTTTGATTTTTATCACAAGGGTATAATCTCTGGATCTTGGTCCTGAGTGCTTCTCTGACAAAAGGTATTTGATTTATTTGAAGTTTTGTATTGTTTTTACTCTCTGTATTATTTATTGATTGAGAGACATTTTTTTTTTGCATTTCATAAAAAAATTTCCTATCATTTCATTTTTGTCTACATTATAGGTTTTGATTTGGGAATTGAATTGAGAATGTGTTAGTTTTCTTGGGTTACGCTTTCTTCTCTTCATTACATCTTTGATTTGATATGAGAAAGAAATAAATGAAGTCATTTATTTTTTTTAGTAATTGTTTACAAGGAAATTGTTGCATTCAAAATATTTTGTTAAAAAAGAAAATTGGAAAATTTTGTAACTTTTGATTATTTGGAATTCTGCTCATTCAAAAATTGGAAATTGTTTTTTGCAGCTTTTGTATTTCAAAAAGAGATACCTTCTCCCTATAGTAATTAGAGTTCACCGAATTGAAAGATTGTATATTCATACCTTCTTTCATTTTATTGGGTCAAGGTCACATACATCATCAGTTTCATTTATGTCTCCCTTTTGAGTAAACAACAACCTTTAAAATACAATGTAATTTTAAAATTTATTAACAAATTTTATTTTCTAGAAATTCTCTTCACCAACATTATCTAGGATAGAAATTTGGAATAGGTTGTAAGGCACACTCTCCAAATCATCAAAACACAAAATAGTATCTTGTGATAGGGAGAGTTCAAATCCACTTGCTACATTTTGTCTTGGGAATCCCTTCTAACACAAGGGTCAATCATGAGGTCACTTTAGGATTGACAGAGTTAATCACCCTACTTTGTCGGTCTTGGTGTAGATATTGCATGTATTATTGGGGGTTACTTGAGAAGAAAATCCCATGGGGACCTTCTCGAGTTGATTTCGGGCTAGATACTCTACCTTTGCATGTGGATCAGACTATCAATTGTTTCCCCTAGAATCATTGTCGTAAATGATAACCTTAGTAGCCTATATATTTAGGGTCTTTACACAAGGTGACTGTGGAGGGGAAAGTCTTCACAGTACCTGGAATCAAAGTTAGCCAAACTCACTCGAGCTCCTTGGAGGGTATACCCATGATTATGTGTGGGAGCTTGCAATAGGGTGTAACTTGGAGGGTATACCCATGATTATGTGTGGGAGCTTGCAATAGGGTGTAATTCCATTAAGAAGATCATCAACGTAGATTTTCCACCTACTTTTTCCCAGCCCCTTCTTGTCTTGATTTCACGACATTGGATTTCATCACCAAATAGAGACTTCAAAATAAGAATGTTTGTTTTCTTGGCTTGATTTCTAGATTTTATTAGTAAGTGGTTTGTTTCTCTAGTTGGCCATAGATTTTTTTTGTTCTTTATTTGGTGTGGCCAACATCGACCCTCACCATTCACATAGGATGCAAGGGCTACCTCCGAAAGATCCCAAAGATTACATCCCTTTGGTTCCTAACTCACTAGAGAGCTCTCCTGAAGGAACATTCAATAATGAAGTAGCCTATGAGATTGGAAGTTCGACTCCTTTAGAGGAATTCATACTAGTAGCCTATGAGATTGGAAGTTCGACTCCTTTAGAGGAATTCATACTTCTCATAAATATGTTATTGAGTGTTATACAAGATCCACATTTTCTTCGGATGAATTCTTCGAGAGAACTTGTTGTTGATGAAAATATTGAAGTACCTATTGGAACTAACATCGAGTTTGGAGTAGAAGATCCACTTTTTTGGAGTGATTCATTTAGAACCTTGGTTCGCACTACTGGAGTCTTTCAAAAAGATTCCTCAGGACACAATATTTTTGATAAACTAGCATTCCTGGCATCACAAACGCCTATGACTTCTGCTACTTATATATTAACTTTAGATCATTTCACTGGAACAACCAGTAATGTTGTCACAATTCCATACCAATTATTAATTGGTTCACACTCGATTCTTCCTCTCTAGATCTCCAACTATACCATGATCCCACAAGCTATGACTATTTCTGCTGGAAATGTGGTCGTCACTCAAGCTCCTATTGGAACACCACTTCCTCTTAGATCAAATTTGTCACTTACCCCTTGGTATAATTCTTTGAATACTTCCATCACTATCCCTACCCAGAATCCATATGGAGGGTCTAATATTTTTGTTCCTCCTAGGTATAATTCTACTAGTCATTTTGTTCCTACACCTACCCAGGTTCTCTCTGGGGGGCCTTACGTTCCTCCTCCACCTTTTTCTAGAGGATCTAGTCATCCTATCCCTAGTGTCTCCAATATAGTTGAAGGCACTAGTCATTCTGTCACTTCTGGTTTCTAGATTCATGTTGGAGGCCAACCTCAAATTGGGGGGAAACTTCAATTTGGGGGGAAACCTAAAATTGGGGGACAACCTCAGTTTGGGTGGCAACCTGAAGTTGGAGCCCATAACCCAGTTTATGGGAAAGTATACTTTCATTACAGTCTCAACCTTGAAATATTCCTTTCCAAGGGAATCAACAACCGTCTAGAGGGAAACATCCTCAAGTTAATTATTTTGTGCCCCCTAATCTCAGACAACCGTATCTGAGTTCTATGAATCCTACTTGGGGTCACAATTTTTAGTCTAATGTTCCTTTCAAAGGGAACATACCTAATCAACCAAACCTTGTTGGCTATTTGAATCAAAAACCTCCATAACCGAATCTGTCAGGATTGTCAAACTATCTACAGACTACTTATGATCCTACTTGTATGCCTACAGGACTACCTCCTTAAAAATACCAGTTTCCTCAAGTGAACAGAAAGTTGTCTTTTCTTGCTACTTTGGATCTATCGAATTTATCTAGGATTTTGAATGATCCTATTTTTCATTCTCCTTATTGGCCCTTCATACTAGCCAAATTACCATCTGACATTCCTAAGTTTGACAGTCGATCGAGAGAATACCCAAATAATCATGTCATGACCTTCCATCTTTGGTGTTCATCTAATTCATTGATGGATAACTCTATAAGATTACAACTTTTCCAATGAAATCTCATGGGTTCGGTAGCCAAATGGTATATTTAATTACCAGGAGGATTCTTTAATGAATTCAATACCCTAGCCATGGAATTCTTAACACATTACCAGTTGCCTATTTGATATGAGATAGGAACTGAAATTTTGATCTCTTTTAAACAATCCTCTTCCACTCATATTTTTTATCATATCCATGAGTGGAGGAGGAGGAGATGCTTAATCAAAGTTCCCCTTCCTGATCAACTGTTGACCTAGTGGTTTACCAAATCACTCATTGGTCCTATAACCCATGATGTGGCCATGGGTGGTGTCATCACTGAAGAGAAGGTGATTAGTCGTGCTCAATATCTATATCTCATTTATTTGCAAATGGGCACATTATATGACTTGATCCTTGATGCTCCTCATCCTTCTACGAATCCTGCCCCAACACCTTTAGTAGCTTCTCATGTTGTTGATGGAGTGATTGGCACCTTTCATGCTGAGCCTCAATCTACACAAGCCATTCATACCAATCCCAAGTCTACCACTTCTAATATACAAAATACTCATACTCTTATTCCTTCTCCCAGTAAAAATTCTGAAGTTAATTCAGTTTAATCTACACCTACCGGTAAAAATAAAAATAAAAATAAAGGGAAGCGTAAGAATAAGGAGGAAAAAAATAATAATCAATAATCTGAGAAAGCCATAAAACAACTTGTTGATAACAAAGATAAGCGTAAGCCTCGTTATATTTTCCTTATCTATGGTGAGGATCATTACATGAAATATTTTCCATGACGTGCTAAGGTTACTAAGTTCCTCGAAGGGATCTGGAAACCTTGTACACCTGTTGTCTTCTCAAAACCTTTTCCTTCTCAGCAACAAGCCCAATTGGTCATCCATGACCAACCTTCTCCTTACCATGTCTTATGTCCTTATGTGTATTAGTGACTCCAAGAAGAATGAAGTTGTAGTCACAACTCAAGCCAAATATTATTCTCCCTCGAAAGATAAAGTTGATGATTTACCACCTTTGTTGGTTCAACCTCTTCCCCCAACTTCACCTCCAAATGGTCCTCTTCATATCGAATGATCGTACATAGATATAGTTCTTCATCCTCCTCCCAAGGGTGTTGTTCGAAAGTATTCATTCAATCCTCACACATGTGTTTCCAAAAACTACAGTATTGTAGAAGATCTTGCACAAGCACCATCTGCGATATTGACTCTCAAAGTCAGTCAAAGTTGACCTACTCAATGGAAGTCATTGTTAAAGGATATTGGTGGAATTGATCCTACCAATACCAATTTGATAATATTTGACTTGGAATATCATATTCCAAGTCTTCCTCCTCAATTAGCATTTCAAATCGAAGTTGTTGTGGAAAATAAAATATTTGTCGGACCGTTATTGATGAATGAGCCTCGACTTGCGTTATGTTTGTTACTTGTTGGAAAGATATTGGCTTTTTTGTCGAGTCACACAATACTCTTAAGGCCTTCAATGGTACAGGTTTTAAACCTTATGGTGTTCTTCCCTCGTTGTCTATTATATTATAAGGTAAAGAGGTTAATGTCTAGGTTGAGGTCTTTGATGCACCTCTTGATTATAACCTTCTACTTGGTCGTAGTTGGATTGATTCCATGCGTGCAGTTGTGTCTACTCTTTTATGTGTGTTACATTTCTCACACCAAGGAAAGGTCATTACTATCAGCCAACATGCCTTCTTTAATTCTGAATCACATACTAGAAACGTACCTTTTATTTCGAAAATGCCTCCCAGTTATGAGAATTTTAGCATGGGTCTTTTACAATATTCAATCTTGATGGGTACTTTTACTAGTCCACCACCCAATATTCCTCCTCCTTTTTTCGCCTCGATTAACATGATCTCAAACTTTGTTCATGAAACCCCTGAGTCTTATGACCCATGGATAGTACCTAACTCTAGTGTCTGTCTTCATTACAGTGACATAATGTCGTTAAGTTCAGTGGAATCAGCTTATCAAGCTATTCAATCAACAACTCCTTCTCCTCCTTCTCTCTGTGATACATCTCCTGATCTGTTCCATGTGATCTTTCCTATTGATGAGATGATCCTGTCAGTCATGTCTATGGAAGATACTCCATGGGATGATGGGCATCATCGTTCTATTCTCTTCCTAGAATGAGAGACCATAAAGAGTTACCAATGGATTTTGACTATTTCTACCATTGTTGTTATTTCTTATGTTCCTAAGTCAACACACGATGATTTGTATGAAGGGAAATTGAGTAAAATTTCACCTATCGTTCCTCTTGACATATCAATTAAACCTGGGGTCATGGAAAATGTTCATATTGGTGCCTCATGTTCTACCAATGAGGTTTTCACTTATAAATCCCCTTTTCAAGAATTTTGTGATGTTTTTTCCTGGAGTTATGAAGAAATGCTTGGTATTGATCCTGATATTGTTTTTCATGAGATTAATACTTACTCGAACACTAAAATCATTCGGTAGAGACTTCACCCAGTACATCCACATAAATTCAATTCTATCAATCTTGAAGTTGAAAAACTGAATAAATATGGCTTTTTCTATCTTGTGGCTTTGATCGATTAGGTGTCCAATCTTGTTTTGGTTAACAATAAACAAGGCACGATCCACGTTTGTGTAGATTATAGGGATATAAACAAAGCTTGTCCCAAGGAAAATTATCTAACCCCTTTCGTTGACCAGATTGTTGATGACTATGTTGGGAGTGAAATATTGTTCTTAATGGACGGTTTCTTTGGCTATAATCAAAGCAATATTTTAGCAATGAATCAACATAAGAATGATTTTATTTGTCCTTGGGGAACCTTCGCATACCAAAAACTTCCTTTTGGTATCAAAAATGTTGGGGTGACTTTTCAGCACGCTATGTGTTACGCTTTTCATGACATTAAGCACATTGTACAACCCTATCTAGATGATCTGTCGGCACATTCCATGCATCATCAAGATCACCCGACACATTTACAGGCCATTTTCCTACGTTGTTGTTATTATCGCATATGTTTGAATCCACATAAATGTGTTTTTTGTGTGGAATCTAGATGACTTCTTGGCTTTATCGTGCCTATACATGGGATTTGGGTTGACCCCTTGAAGGTTGAGGCTATTCTTATTATGCCTCCTCCTTCCACGCTATGCCAACTCCAAAGTTTGCAAGGGAAATTTTTTTTTTTACGTCGATTCATTCCAAACTACGTTGAATTAATGAAAGGATTTACTCGTCTTCTCAAAAATGGTTACGATTTTGTATGAGACGATACTGTAAAAAATGTTGTTGAGGCTTTGAAACTCGCCTTAACCCATACACCACTGTTGTTTCCACATGACTATACCCAAGATTATTTCCTATACTTAGCTTCTTTGAACTCTACCATTTCTATGGTTTTAGTCCAAGACAATGATTCACATGATGAACATGTTATATACTATTTGAGTCAGAGTCTCATGACTACCGAAACCAAATATTTACATGTGGAGAAACTGGCCTTGGCAGTTGTTCAAGTTGTTCAAAGTTTTTGTCACTACATCTTATTAATGACTGTCATTTTGATTGCAACCCCATGCAACATATCCTTACTCAACAATTGTTGGGGGGAAAGTACTCTAAATAGATAGTTATTCTCCAGGAGTTTGATTTGGATTTTGAACACGCCAAGTCAAAGAATTATTTTGTTTTTTTCTAATTGATATGTGACCTTCCCTCTACTAAGACATAAACTGTGGCAGAGGATTCCTTACCTGATGAATCCCTCTTTCTGATCCATTTTGATGATATATGGTATGGATATATTATCATCTATCTCCATACCCAAACTTTCTAGCTTGATCTTTCTAGTGCATATCGTCTTTGTATCCAATATCAAGCCCTTCAATACATCATCCTAGGTGATACCCTCTATCGCTGTGGTATTTATTCCATATTTTGACGATGTCTCACCTACGATGAAGCTGAGAAAGATTTGAATGACCATCACTTTGGAGCATGTGGTGGTCATATGTTTGGGTATGCCACTTCCCAAAATATCTTACGAGCTGGTTATTTCTAATCTTCATTATTTAAGGATTGCATTACTGTCGTCCAAACCAAAAATTCCATGCTTGTAAAACCTACAACAATAAAATATGATCTCACCCTGCTCCTGTTCACCCTGTAGTTTCCATTGGTCCATTCGCTAAATGGGGCATTGACTTCATGACATGTAACCCTCACTCGATTGGGGGGCATGGATACATTATTGTAGCTGTGGATTATTTCACTAAATGGGCCGAGGCGATGCCTACATTTGATTATACCAGGAAAAATGCAATTTTTTTCATATTCAATCATATCATTATTAGATTTGTTGTCCCTCAAGCCATCATTACTGATCATGGTAGTCATTTTCGCAATTTCATGATGTTTGAACTTTATGAGAATCTGGGTCTTCGACATGAAAACTCAACCCCCTATTATCCACAGGCCAATGGCCAAGTTGAAGAAATCAACAAAGTTCTCACTACTATGCTTCGAAGGATGGTAGGAATTCATAATTCAAATTGGCACATGATGTTGTTCTTAGCATTGTGGGCCTATCAGACAACCATTAAGTCTACCACTGGATTCACACCTTTCCAGTTAGTATATGGTATTGAAGAAATTTTGTCGATTGAATGTGAAATCCCATCTTTGAAACTAGTTGTCAAACTTCTCCCTAACACCTCAGTTGAGGAGGAAAGTATTTTGTATTTAATGAAATTAGATGAAACCCATCATGATGTTTCCTTAGTTATTGAAACTCATACAAAAGGGTGTCAAATTCCAATATGACAATCATGTCAAACCACGTGTTTTTCCTGAATGTGATCTAGTTCTTCTTTACGAGCAAGATTGTGATTTTCTAGGGGCTGATAAATTCAAGCCCATGTGGTGGGGTCCTTATATTTTGAAACGAGTGTTGGAGAAAGGGGCTTATGAGATGGTAGATTATGATTAAATCCCTTTGATTGAACCCAAAAATGGGATTTACTTGAAGAAGTACTATGCTTTAATTATTTTTGCATGAGTGTTGTGTATTTTTAGTGTATCATACTCTTGTGTGCTTTTTCATTTTTGGTTTCTCCCTTTTGTTGCTTACCTTGTGTTGTGTTTGGTTTCCATATGTCGGTGTATTAGCTACCTTATATTGGCTTTGTTGATCGAGCTACTTGCAGTACTCAAAACTTAGTGGCTATTGCTTGGGCAATCTATTCACCTACAGATGAATTGGTCAGTCTACATGGTGTTTTCTTTGGTCGTGCAACTAAGAATATCGTGGAATATAGTGCATTTATCGATTTATTAACTGATGATGTTTCACTCGGAATTTTACATCTTATCGTATGACTCGATTCATAGTTAGTAGACCTAGATTTGAGTAACGTTTATTACATCCAGAATCCTACTTTGCTAAGGTATATTTATGAATTCGCCTCTTGGAATGTCATTTTGATTACATTGAATATCAACGCATTCCTAGATGTCT
Organism: Picea abies; assembly: GCA_900067695.1. Lineage (NCBI taxonomy): Eukaryota > Viridiplantae > Streptophyta > Pinopsida > Pinales > Pinaceae > Picea > Picea abies. The sequence goes on from CBVK0102039347.1 coordinate 9,517, forward strand.
AAATGCATTAATGGATGCATTGGCTAATTATGTGTTAGATAGAAATTTGAGACATTTATAAAATCCAATAATACTTTGTACATACAACAAGTGAGTCGATAGGAGCCTTATATTAATAACGATAAAAGTTTACAAAAATTGTTTTTGTCCAAAGACCAAAATATCAAAAATATGAAGGACATGGCTTCATATACAACAAAGAATCAAGGATGTTTCTCACTATAACACACAACTTACCATGATACTCTATGGAACAGTCGACCGATGGATGTGGATACGCCCACTGTGTGGAGTTGGTAATGCCTAGGAATATCATCTATTGTGGCATCAAGGACATTCATAGTGAGTCCCTCCAGGTTTTGTTCTATGGTCTTGAAATCAGCAGCAAATACTCCTACTATGGCACCTCTCTCCCCTCTATTAGAATATAGAAGATGGTGTGCTTGTTTTACCATTGACGATACCCTCGTCACCCAACCACACTAAATGGGTCGAGGCAATGCCTACATTTGATAATACCGGGAAAACTACAGCGTTGTTCATATTGAATCATATCATTACTAGATTTGGTGTCCCTGAAGCCATCATTATTGATCAAAGTAGCCATTTTCACACTTTCATGATGTCTGAACTTACTGATAAGTTGGGTCTTCATCATGAAAAATCAACCCCCTATTATCCACAATCCAATGGCCAGGTTGAGGTAATTAACAAATTTCTCACTACTATTCTTTGACAGATGGTAGGAATTCATAATTCAAATTGGAACATGATGTTGTTCTCATCATTATGATCCTATCAGACATCTTTTAATTCTACCATGGGATTCACACCTTTCCAGTTAGTATATGGTATCGAAGAAATTTTGTCGAATGAATGTGAAATACAATCTTTGAAACTAGTCGTTGAACTTCTCCCTAACACCTTTGTTGAAGAGGAACACCTTTTGTATTTGATGCAATTAGATGAAACCCATCGTGATGCTGCCTTAGTCATTAAAAATCAGAAAAATCATGTTAAATCCAAATATGACAAGCATGTCAAGCCATGTGTATTTTTTAAGGGTGATCTAGTTCTTTTTAAGAACAAGATCGTGACTTGCTAGGGGTCAGTAAATTCAAGCCCATGTGGCGGGGTCCTTATATTGTGAAACGAGTGTTGGAGAAAGGGGCTTATGAGCTAGTAGATTATTATGGAATCCCTTTGTGTGAACCCAGAAATGGGATTTACTTGAAGAAGTACTATGTTTAAATCATTTTTGCATGAGTTTTGTGTATTTTTAGTGTATCATACTCTTGTGTGCTTTTTCATTTTTTGTTACACCTTTTGACTGCTTGCCTTGCATTGTTCTTGGTTTCCAGATGTCATTGTCTTCACTACCCTATATTGGCTTCATTGATGGCGCTAGTCACAGTACTCAAAACTTATCATCTGTTGCTTGGGAAATCTATGCACCCATGGATGAATTAATCGGTCTACATGGTGTATGCCTTGGTAATTCAACTAACAATATCGCGGAATACAATGCATTTATCGATTTTTTAACTAACGTGGTTTGACTTGGAATCTGTCATCTTATTGTACTACTTGATTCATAGTTAGTAGTACTACAGTTGAGTAACATTTATTCCATCCGGAGTCCTACTTTGTTAATGGTATATTTAAAAATTCGCCTCTTGGAGCATCATTTTGATTACATTGAAGATCAACACATTCCTAGATGTCTAAATGCATTAATAGATGCATTGGCTAATTATGTGCTAGACAGACATTTGAGACATTTATAAAATCCAATCATAGTTTGTACATAAAACAAGTAATCTAGTAGAAGCCTCATATTCATAGCAATAAAAGTTTACAAAGAGTGCTTTTGTCTGAAGAGCAAATATAAAAAATGTGAAGCTCATAGCTTCATGTACAAGAGGATCATTGATGTTGCTCACTATAACAAGTGAATTCTCATGCTACTCTATGGATAAGTTGACCGATGGAGGTAGATACGCCCACTATGTGGCATTGGTAATGCCTCGGGAGCTCATCCACAGTAGCATCAGGGACATGCATGGTTAGGCCCTCCAGGTTCTATTCTATGGTCTGTATATTTGTAATAGATACCCCTTCTACAACACCTCTCTCCCCCCGCCTATGGATTAGGGATGAACCTGGAGGACGATAAGGTCCCACATCTTCATTGATGAGAGAATTTGATTTAGTTATTGGATAAATAACACAAAAAACATGTTATATCATTAAAAATAACAAAAACAATATATAAACAAAATTTCCTTTTTACCTATGTCCCCCCACTGGGAACCTTCAGGAAGAGCTAGGTCTAGATATCCATGGAAATATACCTCGACATATGGCTAATCTTCAATCATGAGAAACTGAGTCCTCAAACATTGGAATAAGACATCGCCATACATGACGATGGGACCACCTCCATGTCAAGCCATGAGATCTACCCACCTCTTCATCCTTGGATCTTGTGGAGTGGGTATACCCCACTCCACCTACAAGCATAGGACATGGACCCTCTCTAGGAAGAAGGATACAAAAATAGAGCCATATCCAAATTGTTTTAACCCACCACTTATGCACTTAGTAAGTTATTTATTAATGATTTTTAGGACCCCTTCGCACCAGTCGAAGACTCTAGGAACCATACATTCCAATGCATACTGAAAATGGCTCTGTAAAGCCATGCGGGGAACTGCACTCCCTGCCACGCGAGTAATAGTATAGATGATATTTCACAAAGGAAAATCTCATACATCCATAATAGCTACCTTACCACTATGTTTCTCGGTACTCAACACACAATGATGACATACATAGTAGTTCATAGTCTCACCTCCTCCCCTGCTGCCTATAAGTGTCACCTGTGAACCATGGCGAGATAGTCCTGTCAGGAAATAGATATCCTTAATATATATGGTGAGTGTGTGGGTGCCCATGTGAAATTCCTCCTCGTTCACATCCCATATGTGAACCAAGTACTCCAGTAGTCTCAATTGGGCTCTCATGCCCTGAATATTGAAGAATTTTAGTAACCCACACTGTCTGAGGGCCATAAATATTCTCGTGTCATTCCATGTGAATTAATATTCTTCTTCCTTCTCTTGTTTGTGCCACTCCAACATCTTGACCGAGGAAAGCCTTCCAAGGAACCATAAGATGATATTACACACATAAATTTCTCCCCTAGGGATTTTTTTTGGTTGGGTTAATCTTTTCAAGTTTTTGGTTGCGGACGTCATAGGCCTGTGCATTCATACAGTGAGGTTTCATTGCACAGGTCACCTACGACGATCCTATATCATCGCATTTCTCGATATAGGGAACCTACGACGACCTCAACACACGGGTAACCCATAAAAATTGACCCAAAAACACATTTTTAACCAATGAAAATCAATTTTAAAACCATGAAAAGATGAAGGAGAAGGAGATTACCTCTTTGACGGAGACGATTCATGAAATTGTCTATCGTGCAATCTGCAATAAACATTTGAAAATTAAGGTGAAAAAGGGCTTTAGAGAAATATTTGGGCAAAGTTACAAATGAAATGGTAAAATGTGGTTTGTTTTGTTACCTATTTTATTGACTTTTATCACTTTTCATTTGCATATTATATTATCTTTATTCTTTATACAAACCCTAAAGTCCTATCAACTTTAGAAGTGATCTATTTTTTCATATTGAAAAAGTCTAGAGGTGAGACATTGGAAGAAGTGTCCGCTTTTTTGGTTTTGTATTTGTCGCATGCACAGATCTTTTTAGGTTTTTTCAAGAAAAACTCCAAGAAGAGTCTTAATTCTTTCTCATGCTCATGAAACCATGGGAATGTAATCAAGTAGTCTTTTGTCACTTTTTCGAACTCGTAATGGTGACACAAAAAAAAAAAATTATGGAGTATTATACAAGCTCTTTTCAAGCTCCCTTAACATGAAAATATGGTCAAGAGACCTTTATCTTTTCATGCTCATAAAATTATTTTAAGAAAACATCTAATGAGCGGTAGGTTATCACTTTTTCATTCTCATCAGATTAATTTACGAAAAAGGACATGATAGAGTTCTCTTTAAGTTTTCTTCAGACTCTCTAAAATTGAAAAACCCCTGAGTTTTCTTTCCTTGGGCTCATTAAAAAAAATCAAAAGACACATATGGGATCAAATCACTCCTTCTTAAGGTTCATTAAACATACTCTGAGGGACTCTTCTGAAGGATGAGCTTAAATTTACAAGCATATGTTATCTTCCTCAAGATTGTGTAAAAACAAAGAGGTACTTTCCAGATATGGTGGAGGAAAATTGAGAAGGAAATGTGTCTCTATATTTGTATTAGTGGTAGTAATAGTCTCTCTTGAACATGATACCCCCCTTCATCATTGTATCTGGGTTGGGAAATCAATTTGTCTGTCATTTGACCATCCACATGTTCATATGTTGGGTCCTCCTTGAGTCAATGTTTCCAAGACAATTGTCGTGTCATTCATATGTTCAAGAGAAGTCCAATCTAACCGAGCCTTCTATCGATTCGACCATCTGCAGTTATAAATTTTCTACCATGTCGGCCTTCCCTATGTCAGTTCCAAATTACTTCATACTCGGATCTACCTCAAATCGGTTACATATTTTGTGTGATTGATGGGGGATACATCAAGGCTCTCTTGTGACGATTATTTTACTATCAACTTCAACACATTATCCAGGAACAAGACTTAGAAATCATTCAATACCTTAGATCCTGCATGCCTCAATGCCAGGTTTCTTCACTTTCAACAGTGGGTTCACTTCATTGACCCCTGATTGGAAGGTTGCATCGAGTGTTCGACTTCAACTAAACTATTCACATTCGTTGGATTGTAATGGGGTACCTTGGGAGTCATTGACATCAATGGTGGTTTCCCTCTCACTTGTTAATGGTTTTCATTAATGATCGATAATGAAGTGGTTTCTACCATGTTCAACTTCGACACCTGTAATCACATGGCTAGATTTGTACTTAGAGATGATGGAAAAGAATACCATGGATCTTATCATTTTGGTCCAGGTTGCGACGAAGTATTCATGAATTAGTACTAGCACATAGATCCACTGTGTATGTCTCGTGGCTATGATCGAATTTGAATTCTTTTAGAGCATAGATCCACAATGTATTTCTGGTGGATATGCCGAATCATGATGACATGGATCCATAGTGTATGTTTAGTGGCCATGACTCACTTGAAACTTATTATTAGAGTCACTTGTAGTATGAGCATGGGAATGGCTACCTCAGAAATGGTATGATATTATGCAGATTCTTTTTTTTCTGTAGGTTCCTGATCGATGCGCTCCTTGTTTTCGACACACACATTCTACAAAGTATTTCAGTTGTCACAAATTCTAGCTTCATACTTTGGGGGGAATTCTATTACACATTATTTTGGTCACCTCAGTGATCACTTGAAAACATGTGTTCATGTTCCCTAAAAATATTAAAAGAGACTTTCTCCA
>CBVK0102039416.1:0-10275 GCA_900067695.1 Picea abies
GTTGTCATGATTGTGTTACAGTTGATCTTGATGAGACAGGTGCATAGGACAGAGTTCAGAGATAGAGAGAAAGTTGGGTGGCCTATCCCGAGCTTGTTGACTGGTCAGTAACCTTTTGGGGAACAAAATGTACTTTAGTGGGAAAGTGTGATCCAGAATCGGATCCAGAAGCCTGACAGGGCTCAAAAAGGCTCAAAAATGAAAGTGCTCGAAATTCGACGAGACGAGGGCCATTGTGTCCGTCTCGTCTTCCTGATTCCGGCCATATGACAATTAACTTAGTCTGGGTGTATGTAAAAACCTTAAGTAATTAATAAATTGCAACAATAGGAAAGCAAAGGACAAACTTCTTCTTCAAGAGGTATTTTTCTAGTATTCATTTTGTTCAGAATGAAAGTTATGATATGAATTTATGTATGGAAAATGTGTAATATGTTGTGTAATCTATTTTGTGACTATTATGGACTGTATAAAATGAGAATTTAATATTTAGCTAGTTAATTTGCTAGAACTTCAACATAAATTAGTTAGATTGTTGTAATACAAACATAAATGGAAATTTGATGTCGTGTTCAAGAAAGGAAAAGTAATTTAGATTATAAGTTTACCATTTAAATTTGAAGCCTTAGTAAAGGGTCTTATAATATCTGATTGGTACATGTTAATGGTTGTAGCATGCAATTCATGCACTCTTCTACTAAGTGCATCAACCACTTTGTTCTCTTTTCCCTTGATATGCTTTATATCAAAGTCATATTCACCTAGAAATTATAACCATCTGGTTTGCCTAACATTTAGAGTTAGTTGATCAAATAAATATTTCAGACCATCATGGTCTGTTCTTAGCTCAAACCTTTTCCCCATAAGGTAGTGTCTCCATTTCCTCAAGGCATGCACTATGTATGCCAACTCCAAATCATGATTGGCATAGTGTCTTTCATGCTCCTTCAACTTCCTTGATTCATAACATATAACAAACCCATTTTCATTGAGGACTCCACCAAGTCCTTTACATGCATATGTGCATACAATGAAGTCTTCATTTGGGTCTGCAATCCTTAGTATTGGAGAACTTGTTAATAATTGTTTCAAGTGTTGGAAACTCTTTTCACAATCCAATTTCCACTGAAACTTCACACCCTTTCTTTGCAAGGAAGTGATTGGGTGTGCAATCTTTGAAAATTCTTCAATAAATATCCTATAGTAGCCTGCAAGGCCCATGAATGATCTGACATCTGTCACATTCTTTGGCACTGACCATTCTCTAATGGCTTCTATCTTCTCAGGATCCACTGCCATCCCATCCTTTGAAATTATATGCCCCAAATAATGAATTTGTTTCTGATAAAATGAGAACTTTCTCAATTTGGCATACAAATGATGCTCCCTTAATACTTGCAACACCATCCTCAAATTATGTTCATGCTCTTCCTCTAACTTGGAATATTTAAGAATGTCATCCAAAAATACAATGACAAACTTGTCTAAATATTCTCGAAAAACACCATTCATTAAGCACATGAAAACAATTGGTGCATTTGATAACCCAAATGGCACCACTGTGAACTCATAATGACCATACCTTATCCTGAAGGAGGTCTTCCTAATATATTCCTCTTTAATCCTTACCTGATGGTATCTTGACCTGAGATATATCTTTGAAAAGATATTTGCATCCTTCAATTGATCAAAAAGATCATCAATCATTGGCAGCGGATACTTGTTCTTAACAATCACTTTATTCAACTATCTGAAATCAATGCATAATCTTAATGTTCCATATTTCTTCTTCACAAACAAGACTGGAGAACCCCAATGTGGCACACTTGGGCGTATATACCCCTTCTTCAGAAGCTCTTCAAGTTTCATTTTCAACTCCTTCAGCTCTGGTGTACGCATTCTGTAAGGAGTCTTTGACACTGGAGCTGCTCTAGGCATTAGATTTATAGAGAAATCAATATCTCTCTTTGGGGGTAGTCTTGGCACCTCCTTGAAGACATATTCAAAATCTTCCAGGACTGCATAATATTCCAAATTTGGCACCTTATCTTTAGGTGTCTCTTCCATATGAGATGCAAATATTTGACACCATTTTCTATAACATTTCTTCAACTGCAATGCCGAAATTTATTTGATGGTTACAACCCTAGGAATTCCCTGCACTTTCCTTAGGTTCCCTTCCTCATCCAAGCAAGTAAATTCCTTGTTATGATAGTCTAGGACAACATGATGTTGGTCCAATCAATCCATCCCAATTAGACAATCATAGGAACCTAAAGGCAAGATGTTCAAATCTTCCCTGGTGTTCATTCGATTCATGTTCATAAGACATGACTTAAACATCTCATTAACTTTTCTTTTAGCTCCTGTAGCCAGCTACACCAACCAAGATTTCCCATGCTTGATTCTTGGCAAATAAAAAATTTCCACCATCTTAGGATCTATATAACTATGACTAGCTCTTGAATCAATTAAAATAGCAATGGTTTGGTTGTTGATCATACCTTCCAATTCAATCATATGTGATTGATACTCTACTTGCTTGTTGTCCAGGGCTGCATAGATCCTTGGCACATTTATGCCCATGTCCTCCACTGTTTTAGCTTGTTGTACATTGTGAACAATCCTCCCTTTTTCACCTCTGTGAGGACAATCTCTGAACATGTGATCTTCTTTACAACCCCAACATTGAATAGGTGGTTTCCTTGGCCTTTGACCCCCTGTTCCAATCGTTCTAGGCTCTCTAGGAGTTTGTTTTCCCTGTGGATTATTTCTGAAGAATGGTGGCTCGGCTCCCTTCTTCCTCTGATATACCTTGAATTTATTTTTGTCTTCCCAAGCTTTTTGGAAAGTTGGCCTTGATTTTTTCTGATCATAAAAGAATTTATCTCATCTTATGGTCTCCTCCAATGTCTTGGGATCATCATACTATATTTTTTCACTCATGAATGAGGGAAATCCACTCAAATACCTCTCAATCTTAACTGGCTCATCCTTGATGAAAGAGACATACTTCAACAGTTCTAAAAACCTTCTCTCATATTCATCTATTGACATACTCCCAATCTTGAGTTCAAAGAACTCTTTCATTTTCTTTTCATAGTATCTCTTAGTCAAGTATTTCTTCTCAAAATACTTCTTGAATTCCCTCCAAGTAACACTTTTCTCTTTAATGTGTTGCACCTACATAAGATGATCCCACCACATGGATGTCTTTCCCTTGAGTTGATAGATAGAAATTCTACCTTCTGCATGAGAAGAATAATTATGAAATTGAAAATACTTTCTCATGCCCAACAACCATGTTTCTGCATCTTCATCCTTCTTGTGATCACCATCAAATGTAGGAGGTTTGATTTTGTTCATTTCTCCTCGTACCTCATCCACCCCAGACCTGTTATTCTTTCTGATAGGGGATGGACTCAAGATGTTGTGTTCTCTCTTATTGGAATGCCTTGGGGAGTGGTGGTGATGTCTGCTAACACTTATGGTTCTTCTTTCCTCATTAGGAGGCTTGTGACTTCTAGATTTTCTTGAGCCACTCTCCTTGTCCAATTTATTTTCTATTTGGTTCAAGATTTGCAATAAATTCATGTTGAAGTCATCATGTTGCTCCTTGTCTCTCATAAGCCTTTCATTATCAACTTTATGGCTTTGTACATCCTTCTGCAAATTTTTAATGGTCTCTGCCATATTCATGATTTCATTCCTTTCATCTCCATGTCCATTGGAGTTTGTTCCTTCAATGCCCAAACGAACATCCATCCCTCTAATCTCATCCTCCTGACTTTAAGTCCCCTATGCCTCTTCCATTACTGTGGACTTTATGTTGATCTTGATCTGATCTATTTGTTGTTAACTCTGCAAAATGTGCAGCCAACAAAACTTTGTCAGGCTAACTGTTTCAACAATTTCATGAAAATATGAACCATTCTAGTTCAATAATATATATTATAATTATTTCTTCTGATTTCCTAAAAAAATGAATGTCCAAATCAATTTTCTGGTTGGATATTTATATTCCACTGTCCTATACCTTTCCAACACCTTCTCCCATGCTCAATTCTAAGTCTTGAGCAGAAAGTTATGGCTATTTGAAATTTTCTCATTAAATTTTTTGTTCATTTTTCAACTTAGCGCAACTTTGCGCTGTAATTATGCATTTTTGCACCTACTCCTTTGGAATTTTCATAGGATCTTAATTGGGTTTCCTCATATACATATTATGGATACTCTTTCCAAGTTTCAACTCTTTCTAGGTTCTTGGTTTCTAGTTACAACTTGTTGAAGTTCTAGGCCAATATACCATATTGTAACTGATATGCTACATGTTCCTTATTTTCCATATTAAACACTTTTAACATGCCCGGAAATTTAGTTGAACTCTAGGACTATCTTCTATGGATCAATAGATTTCCATTGACTACTCTTGCGCCTCGATCTGATTCTAGAGCAGAAAGTTATGGCTCTTTGAAGTTAGTGGGGTCTTAAAATTTACCCTTCATTGTTTATGTTGTAACTTTTTCATAAAATCTTCGTTTGACGAATAGTTTACACCATTAGAAATCTCTCTCTGAGATCTTTTATTTGATCTGTAGAGACATAGTGTACCTTAGGTATAAGTATGTCTCGTGGTTTTTGAGTTGCTAAAAATTCTCTTAAGGGCCTCAAAAACGTGTTGCAAAAAGATGACGTTCAAATGATATAAAACATCGCAAAAAATCATTGGTTTTTTGTTGTTGTTCACCCTTCAAATGACTTCACGTGCACAAATTTCAATATTTGCACCTGTATTTACCATGTGTATCAACAACACAAGGTAAATCATGCTTCGCGCACTTTAAAACCATTGTGTATCACTTCTCTGTCACGCAAATAACTTGCGCGCACTACTTTTATGTCGTGCGCCAATAACTTGCGCACACTACTTTTATGTCACGTGCCAATATCCACCGCGTGCATTTTTTTTTACTGCGTGCCAATATCCACCGTACATAGTTTTTGTACCACACGCCAATATCCACCGTACGCATTTTTTGTACTGCCCACTGATATTCCACACACAATTCACTCGACGCACTGCACCATGCCAAAGTTTAGTACACCCCACCGCGCACCAATACTTTGCACGCACCATTCACTATATTATCGTGTGACCACATTTACCCACATTGCGCATTAAACTACCATACTCAACTGCGTTGTGCTAATACTGTGCACATCATGAGCGCCATTATTATGAGTGTGCACACCACACAATGCTAAATTTATCGCGCGGTCCTGTACACCAACATTTTTCTGCACAACGCTGAAATTTAGTGCGCACACCAACAAGCCAACATTTTTCTACGTAGTGCTCATTTTTTACATATCACAAACTTTTCACTGCGCATCATGAATTTTTAATGCGCCCAACTGTGCACAGTCATTTTTATGCACATCAATTCCTCATGAATTCCACTGCAGAAATTGGGGCTTTTGGATTAACTTTTCCCCAATTTATCATCGAAATTCTGCAATTATGAAATTTATTCAATTTCACCCCGATAACACCAATTCAACCTCTGTAACAAAAAATCGTTGTGGGTTGACATTTCTGGAATGAATTTATCCAAAAATCAATTCACAGATTGAGAATTTTAACCACTAAACTTGCTCCATCTGTCATGGCTTCATTGTAACTTCAAATTCGACCCATTCTAGATCTAAATTTGCTAAAACAAGTATTAAATCGGGAATATCTCATCACTTGGCCAGATTTCTCCATTTTCTCATGAATTCAACAACAGAAATTGGGGCTTTTCCCAATTCCATGTCGTTGTTTCTAAAATTTACCATGGATGTTATGTGACTTAAAATTTGGCCACTTTGAATTAAATCCTCTATGTAATTTCTCCTCGACTCAACTTGTTTGGCCCATCCAGGCTCATTGTTGAAAACTGAAGCTCTGATACCAATTTGTAATGTCTTCGGCCATCCATGCTGGGCCACGCTATGCCAGATAACTCTTGTTGTTCTCTCTGTGGAACATACTATAACATACCCAACATCCAACTGAGCTATGCCACATATATTTTTCGAACTACATGCAATTAAAATATATACACACAGATCTCTTGTGGAAACATATATATAAAATGTACACATACAAATACATATGTACTACACAGATTCTTACTGAAATAACAGTAAACATATACATGCAGCATATGCAGGAAATACCCATAAAAATAAACACAGTTATTACCACACATATGATAACCCATAAAAATAAGCACGTAAATAACAATGCAACATGTAAATTTATCACACAATTGACACTTATCTTGGTAAGAATGTCACCAACTGCGTGCAGAACTTCCACAAACCTCCCAGCCTTAGACCACACTGTTCATCACTCTCAACAGTGAGTCACCCCTGAGATGGGACTAAACTCCACCCAGGTAAAGGGATTCCTAACCAGGCTAATGGCTCATGGACAACAGGAAATACTCCGTCATAGGTGCTCACTCAAATAAATGCCTATAGTCCCTCATTCCCCACATGTCTTTCCCACCCAGGAAGTGTGCCCCTTCTCTGCTCAATAGTCCTTTGGCTTCCCCACTTCCTTTCCGGGATTCAACAACAGTCTAGACAGGAAGTCTCAGAGCACTGTAGTTGTAGGTCAACACCTTCCAGAAATCAATTCCCAACAATTCTCTCATCCAGAGAGAATTGCTCATGGGCCTGACAACCCGCCTCTTCAATATCCCACAAGCCTGACAACCTGCCTCTTCAGTCCAGCTCCCAAGCTAACCAGCTACACAAATAGAGAATCGCTAAGGATACAGGTTCAGGTACAGTGACATGAATGTATGAAGAATAATTGACTGCATGAGTGACAATGGTCATGGAATCATGGCTGGATGATGGAAGGAATGATGGAAAAGATGGGAAAATGAACTAAATTCCCACAATATGTATGCATGTCCCCAACTTGACACTTGTCATGTTGAGAGCTACTTTGGCCCACTTGTCCCCAACTTTATAACTTAGGATAAAATAATTATCCATACTTTATGATTTAAAGAAATATTAATATAATATTCCTTTTTGGCTTTAGCTCCCTAGCTTAGCGATTTTTCCTTAACTTTTAGCCCTACCCTTTCCCTAACTAGTGGAGTTTAGTCCCCCATACTCTTTTATTGTGGTCGGTCTGCACACAACGATGAAATTTATATTAATTATGAGATATATACAAAAGTAGGCACACTGGCCTTTAACATCTAGGCTCTCTAGCCTAATCAAAACATAAGCATCCTAGCTTATAATAACTGGATCACTAGCCTATAAAATGTAGCATATACACAAAGGCTCCCTAGCCTCACAATCGTGCACACTTAAGTTGTTGGGCGCGGTATCATGGAATGTGCAAACTTCCTCATTTTACTGCGCAGTACATGCATGCACTATGCCATGAAAGGTGCATACAAAAACGATATCAAAACAACTCACCAGTTTAAGTACATTTACATTTACAATTGGGTTCAGCCTTAGAGATATTACTCTTTGGCATGGATGATCCAGTCGAGCTATCATAGCAATAGGATGATGGAGGTTTGATCATTCTATTGATGTGACTATGTTGTTTGTAACACATTTCGATGTCTGAAACCTGAACTTCGGATTTCTCTCGAGTTCAAGCTTTTCATCTCCAAGTTGTTGGAAGGCGGATGCCCATAGTAGTCTCATTCACCTCTCTCACCAAGTCTCGCCTCTTCTCTTGCTTTAACTCAAATGTTTTGACTAAAGTTAATGTGGTCCTCACTTCCCTATGCATTTCCTGTCCAGTCTTGTGTTGAACATCATTCGGGTTCTGAGTCTGTGTCCATTTGACCCTTTAAAAACCAACCTGTGACATAAAAACTGATGGGTACTGGGCTTTCCTTTCCCGCAATATGAAGGGAAACTTTCAGTCATAACATTTATGGCACCGTTGTCGGGGATGAATTAAAGATTTTCCCTAGGATTGAACAACAAATCTTACTAGTTCTGAAGGTGCATTGAAACCTAGTACATCAAAGATTGCAGCTGTGCACCTGGCGACTCCACTGACGTGACTCCACTGTCTCAACTCCTCTGTTTCAATGTGGTTTCTTCTGGCTATCCCTGGTAGCCCTTGGGAGAACACAACGATCATCTTTGGTATTTGATGGCAAAAAAATACCAGACAAACTCATTCTATGCATCATTCACCCAACGACTCCATGGTTGAAGGATCGATTGGTGACTCCACTGGTTCGAAATGGAAAGAATCTTGGCTCAGAGGTTTGCTCCCTTTAATTTTTCTGTTGTTCCTGGTTTTCCCAATGTTGTCCCTGCTCCAAATGAGTGGAATGATTATCTTCCTATATTTACAGAGAATAAAGGGGACAACCCTGCTCAACATCTCAAAGTGTTTCATGAACTCATGCACCAGTGGGAGATACATCATGATGATTTATTAATGAAGATGTTCATGTTCTCATTAGTAGGGGATGCTCGTGAGTGGTATCATTCTTTACCCTCTGCTAGCATTTCTTCACTGGGAGAATTTCATTCATCTTTCAATAAGCATTGTCAGAATTTTTATCCCTCTGATTTAATTTTTCATAGTTGTTGTGAGGGATACAACGACTGCATTCAAAATATAATTGCATCTTACATAGGCCGTGAAGATGATCCTGATGACTTAGATCAGAAAGCAGTTCTTCCTCTTCCCTATTCATCTACATCAGACGAAGGTTCTGAGGATGAGGACCAGGAAGAAGCAGATGCTCTGAGTGAGCTGATGTAGCTGGTGAAGTCTCTTTCTACAGAATTAGAGGGATTGAGGGTAGATCATGATTGCTACCTTTTTTAAGAATATGCAGAGGATTTTCTAGTCCTTGAAGCAGATGTTCCTGGCAGACCTACTGAGGATGATGATGAAGATTCCATATTTATAGAGGCCTTTCATTCTTCTCTTGGTGTGCCTGTTGTTTCAACCTTTGATGATTATTTGGATGAGGATCAGCAAAGCCCTACATCACAATTTGTTGACCTAGGGAGAAACCAACCTATATATGACAACTATGAATCAAGTTTTGAGCTGGATATGCAGGATTTCCAAGAACAGACTACAAATTCATATCCTTTGTTCACTAATGAAGAATATTATGAGAAAATCCTCCATCCTTGGCCTATAGAAGACGTTGAGCAGCAGATTGAAGAGCAGAGCTTTCCCACGGGTCCTGTTTATGGTGATTATGAATCTGACCCTTGGGAAATCCATGAAGAAGAACCATAGAAGCAGTAGAAGGGGAAATTTATCTCCTATCCAGAGCTTGTAAGAGAACAACCATCACCTGAGACTAGTCAGCCTGCATCAACTCCTCATCCACCTATGCTTATCAGAGATATTCAGCTACGTGTGAGAAGTTGTGGATCATATCATGATGCCTGTTACAAATTTTCTAGGATTTTCCACTCATTCTATTAGCTTGTCGATGAGTACATGGAGTGGCATTTCCTTCACATATTGGAGCCTCCCTATTTTGTCTCAACTTTAGCCCTGGGAGAGGAGCTGAAGGGTGCAATCATTTTGTTGTCACGATTGCATCATCTATTAGTGATCACCGGTAGAGTAAAGGAGCTTCCATTTAGGAAGTTACTTGATTGGATATGGTGGAAATTTGCTTTCACCTAGCACTTTTTAAAAATTGATTAGTTTAGGATTGTACATAAATAAGATCCTTGGAGCCCTTGTAAGTTTTTTTTCATTTTTATTTTTCGGATTTATTTCCTCAATAGGGTGTTTTTGAGCTTGACTCCATAGCCCAATGCAGAAGGTGTCTGGAACTACAAAAAGAGATCTTAGAACCTTGTGGGGAGGACTCTATCCCCCATGGAGCCTAATGTTAGAACATATCCTTGTAGGGGGGATGTTTTCCTTCGTTTTGGCCTCTAGGTGACAAAATGTGAGAAAAAGGGGCTAAAACCCACCAAATGCATTTTATTCTAAGTCTATGGGTGGCCCAATGGCTTAGTGCGATGTGATTATGGAACGCGCAGATATGAGT
The DNA here is from genome assembly GCA_900067695.1 of Picea abies. NCBI lineage: Eukaryota > Viridiplantae > Streptophyta > Pinopsida > Pinales > Pinaceae > Picea > Picea abies. The sequence continues at coordinate 10,080 of CBVK0102039416.1, forward strand.
GGACGATCTTGGCATGCTTTGATCTACAATGCATAGCCCATATCAGACCACCCCTCCCCCCCCAACATTCTCCCTTTAACAGGGGCGGTCCGAGTTGGTGGTTTTTCAAGTGTGGCCCCCCCACTACGTGTCTCCCTCCTGTTAACTCAGACCCCCACTGAAATTTCCCTCTTACCACCCCACCCTCCCTCTAAGT
>CBVK0102039417.1:0-11324 GCA_900067695.1 Picea abies
CGGTCCGAGTTGGTGGTTTTTCAAGTGTGGCCCCCCCACTACGTGTCTCCCTCCTGTTAACTCAGACCCCCACTGAAATTTCCCTCTTACCACCCCACCCTCCCTCTAAGTAGACCGCTTACCGCTCACCTTTATCGCCTCCCACTTTCCTGACACCTATCTCCCACTCAACCTCCCTCCTCTGTCTTTCACATCTCTCTTTCTCGCTCCCCCTTTATCACCTCATGACATGTGTCTTCCACTTCCTCTCCCATGTCACCCCCACCTATGTTATCATCCTCGCTTCCACCTCTTGTTTCCTGACATTTGTCCTCCTCCTCCCTTCTATGCCACCTTTATCATGTCGTCGTATCCCACCTCAACCAATCACACACCACCGCAGCCTCCCCTTTTCCTCCACATCCTCGACCAGCACCACATCACCCACATACCTTTACACCTCAGTGCCCACGCAGACCCAGTAGCCTTCCATTTGTGCCCATTGCCTCAGCCTCCTCAGCTCCATCCACGTCCGCTAGCCAGGTCCCTCTGCAAAGGTCCAACAAAGTACAGACAGCCAAGGAGAGACCACCATGTCTCCCAGGCACCAAGTTTGACTCGGGTCGTCCAGATCCCAATGAAGCAATTATGAAGTGGGGGAGGTGGTTGGGGCATCATCTCCTCCCTGAATGAAAGTCAGAACCGTATGACCATGAAGACAGACTGTCAGCTCAGGTGTTCTGAGATCGTGTGGACAGAGACACTACATGCACAGTCTAACAAAGAAGAGACTCAAAGGGACTGGCATAGTCAAGATCGCGTTTGACAAAGGAAGGCATGTGCAGAGGAGACTGCAGGTGTAGTGTGACTGAGGAGACACAACACCATCGAAGCTCAAGCACTCCTTTGCTAAGGATGGAGAAATTTTTGAGCATATAGATAGATTTCTATGATTTTTTAATGGTCTTGGGTTGATTAGAGCTCCCAATTTTGTAATGCTTGTGATGCCAAAATTGTTCTTTGGTTATGTAATCGATTTGAGAATTTAATATTAATAGAAGTCGATTTCCTGTTTCTTTCCATTTTGTCTGTAAAAATTGTTTGAAACACTCGGGTATGGAGGATCCAGCCGATGATTGTTATGTTGTTATGATGTAGGTTTGATCATGGTGGTATTGTGATCGGTTTCATTATTTTCCATGTGTTGTCTTTTCCCTCTCACAGTGGATGGCTCAGGCATGGACAATCCAGTCAAGTTGTCACAGCGGCGGGATGATGGAGGTTTGATCATTATGTTGTTGTGACTGTGTTGTTCGTAACACATTTCATTATCTAAAACCTGAACTCCAAATTTCTCTCGAGTTCGATTTTTTCATCTCCGAGTTGTTGGAAGGTTGGATGCCCATAACAGTCTCATTCACCTCTCTCACCAAGTCTTCCCTCTGCTCTCACTTTAACTCAAATTTCCTGACTGAAGTTAATGTGGCCCTCACTTCCCTGTGCATTTCCCATCTAGTCCTATGTTGAACATCATTCAGGTTCCTAGTCTGCATCCATTTGACCCTTTAAAAACCAACCTGTGGCATAAAAACTGATGGGTATTGGGCTTTCCTTTCCCGCAATCTAAAGGGCGACTTCCAGTGATAACATAACCAATTCCCAAGTGTCATTCTTCACTATTTGATATAATTCTTCATCCATGGCCTTATTCGAAAATTCATCCTTGCTATCCTCTTCAAAACTGTTTGGTTCAATCATATATGAGAGTGCTAGGTGAATTTGTTCTGGCGAATGGATTCTTATTCTTGTCTCAACTCCTACATCATTGCTTCTAATAATATAATTCGAAGGATGATTCTTTTGTATTTGTTTTCTCGGTGTCTTTGGAATCACTTTTTGAACTTTCTCTTCTACTTCTATCTGATCTTGTTCATCTTCCCCTTCTACTTCTTCTTCATCTTATGCTTCTTCTTCGTAAAGTTGTTCCATTGATTCATTTTCTTCTTCCTTTAATTCTCGTTCGTATGTTTAATCAATTGTTACATTGATGCTTTCCAACCTCATATTGTAACACATGTATGTTTTCCTTGTACTTGAGTAACCAACAAGTAATCCTTTGTCCACACAAGAGTCAAAATTTCCCATTCTGTCATCTTCTCTTTTGATGTAGCATTTGCTTCCAAATACTCTGAAGTGCTTCACATTTGTTGGTCTTCCTTTCCATAGCTCGTAGGGAGTTTTGTCATTGTTGTTTCTGAGCATTAATCTATTTTGAATGTGAATTGTTGTATGCACTACATGTGTCCAAAAAATATATGTCAATTTGGAATCCATTAGCATTGCACGATCCATTTCTTGTGTAATTAACAACCATAATGTTCCTTTGTCTTTGAACCAATTTATGAACCAATCTATGAATCCATGCCTTCATCCACGGTCATATATCTGTCTAAACCTGCTAAGTGTTCTTACAAATCCATATATGTCCATATTGTCCAAGACTCTACTGCACAACTTTCCATAATGTTGACCCAATTATTACTATACTATCATAAAGTCTTATCTACTACAATTGATTGTACTTATCTTAATTGATTTCTTTGGATCTATCTTCTCAAACTCTGCAAGCTGCTCAAAGGATGGTTCTTTAGTCTGTCACAGCTATCGCATAGACTCCCCCTATCTAGTATTCATAATACCTAGGAGTATCTAAGTCGAATGGCTCAGAACAATTCCTTCTCTGATGTGTATTCATCATCATCTTCATTGGTAGATTCGTCATCTCTCTGATCTCTGAATTCTTTCTTTTTGTCTATGGATTCATCTTTCACTACAGTTCCTAAAAGTACAATCTCTTGAACTTGTTCCTCATTTACTTTTCCTTCTTTTCTTTTAGTTATTTTCCAAACCTTTATGTGTCTGACATCTTTCTTTTTCTCTGTAGAATTTTCTTCATCTCGTTTTATTGTCAATCCTTCTATCTTTGGGATTTGTTATTTTTTCACATGTTCTTCGTGTTTTCTTATCCATACTTTGTTATATCTGATATTAGTGTTATCTTTCATGGAAGTATCAATCATGTTTCTACAATCACTAGCTATGTGTCCATAGTTATAACATTTGTAACATTCAATGTCACGTGGGGCCATATAGGCATTTATTGCTTGAACATTTATTTTATAATCTTTGCAATCTGCAACCTTATGTCAAAAATTAGTACAATAAAAACAATGACCATAAAATAATTTTGCATACCTGGGAGTTAATGATCTTCATTGTGGTGTAGTCCTTCTGAATTTCTGCCTTGACTGATCATGATCATGATTGAATCTTCTTTGTGGCTTGAACATGGATGGTATTTTTGAAGATGTATCTTCAATAGTTTTCTTATATTTTGGTTGACCATGATTCTTTCCTTTGAGTACTTCTTCATAACTCTTTTTATATTCTTCATTCTTCTTTTCTAGCAACCTAGAGTGCTTCTCTTCATTCTCTATAATTGATGTGGATATTTTTGTCTCTTCAACGTTCTTGTTGAGCTTGACGATTTTAATTCTCAATGTGACAACTTCTTCTTCAAGCTTCTCAACCTCTTCTTCTTTCTTCATTATCTAAGACTTCATGACTTCTTTTGTTATTTTCGCTTCTTCAAGCTGAATTTTTAATGTGATTATTTCTTCTTCAAGTCCTTTCTCTTCTTGACCAAACTCTTCCTCAAGATGGTTTAGATCGTTAGTTCTTTCCTTAAGATGATATGTCAATATATTCTCTCTCATTTATGCTTATTCCTTCTATGTTGCTATGTTGGCTTCCAAATATTGTGTTTGATATTCAATATTTTCTTCGATCTTTCTTGATTATTCTAGCTGAGTTCTTAAGTTCGTGATGACCTATTGGGCCTCTTAAAAAATGTGAACACTTTCCTTTTGTTTCATCAATTATTTATTGACTGAATTATTTTCTTCTCTTAGTTTATCTAAAGCACTAGTCAATTCTGCTTCATAATTGTCTTCCTTTTCAATTAGTTTTTTTGTCTCATTTCCTTCATGGAATTCTATTTCAAGATGTCTGTGTTTTTCACAATTAAAGCAAAACAACATACCGTTGGTGATTATGTACTTTTCATCTTTTGAATCTGTTTGACATGGTGAACATAATTCTTCTTGATCTGTATCTGCATCTTCTTTGGCATTTTATGAATCTGCAATGGGTCAATAATATATGTCATGTAACTTATCCCAAAGTTATTTGGCCGATGAACATTTACCAACCTTTTCTCTTACTGGATTAGGTAATCCTACCCAGATGAAATCCATTTCTATTTTTTTATTCTTCTTTAATTCCTTCTTGGATGCAATATTTTCCCTTTTTGAACTATCATATCCTGTAACAACTAATAGCCAAATATAATGTCCATGTGCCTGTAAAAATACTTTCGTCCTTCTGATCCACATCTTATACTTTAAACCATTCCGACCATTAAACATTGGTACTTCATTCTCAGAATAATCCATGATATCCTTCCAGTGGTTAAACTGTTTCCTGAAGGAACCAACTCTGATTCCAATTGTTGGATTACTGAGAGGGGTTTGAATAAATAATAGAGTAATCTAATCCTTTTTAAGCAAAAAATGAAAGTTTTATATCAATGTAGCATTATCATCCAATAGTTGCAGAGTAAATAAACATTGAACAAATGAGGAATCATACACATACATAGTACACCAATGTTTTTTCATGGAAACCCAAAGCGGGAGAAAATGAAATAATGATTTTTCTTATATGTCTTTAAGAATTACATTCATTGGAAGTACCAACTTCGTTTGTTTTCTAGCTGCAACTGGAAGGAGGCTCCAACCCCCTAGTTTCTCAAGCTACAATCTGAGGGAAGCTCCAACTCCCTAATTCTATGACTACAACTGGAAGGAGGCTACATTAAGCCCATATTTTCTCTGGCTACAACCGAAAGGTGGCTACAACCACCTGTCCTTGCCCCATCCAACCACCCTAAAATAAAAGTATAATGATGGAACCATTGTCACACTATCATACTGTTGTAAACCTGTACCAATCAACATGTAATCAACCTGTACCTTAAAAAAGGTACATCAACCATGCACCAACCTATACCAGTCAACCTGTAATCATCATGTACCATAAACAAGTGCATCAACCATGCACCAACCTGTACTAATAACCTATGCCAACATGTACCATACATCAACCTGTACCTCAACCTGTACCAATAACCTGTCACAATAACCTATCCAAACAACCTGTACCATAAACAAGTGCATCAACCATGCACCAAACATGTACCAATCATGCATCAAATACACATAAACTATGACTCATCAATATGTACCAACATCATCAACTATACACCTCATGTATGTGTTAACTCATCAACTACTTGTCTCAACCATGTACCTCAACCAAAATCCCTCCTCAATTTCATCATCCAAATCTGATTTGTAACTCCGACCTGGTGTATATGATCACATACCTTCAAACCTTCCTTAACTTTAAGAACAAGAGACTAGCATTTTCATCAAACTTTATGTTAGCCTCACATGACTAATTTTGGATTAGTCAACAACCCTAACTTGAAATAATCATAACTATTTACCTATAATTAATAACGATATGAAAATAGTACAAAATGTTCTTCAATCTTTTTTATGGAATTCCTCCAGGTTTCACTACTTGGAACCTCTCCGAAAAGGAGTTATAGAAAAAATGACATACCTTGTTGAATTTTGGCTTATTCTAGAGAGTGAACTTATAGAGCGTGCCCCACATGGAATATTTGTTGTATGGATCTGAAAATGGTACAAAGAATACTACAAACTGTAATGTAACCAACACATTTTGTCTTACTGAATTTGGATCTGTTATGAAGAACTTGTGACATTTTTACCCGAAACACCTGTTTTAGATTATTTTTAGGACTAGCCACAAACCCTATTTTCCACAGAGTGTAACTCCAAAAATACAATGAACCACAAGCTAAAATTTGTATTACAACTACTTGGATATGTTTCCTCAACGGCCTCCCAATTTCATGGTCTGAATCATTCTAGAAAAAAAAGTTATTGCGAAAATGGTGAGATGACCTGTAAATAACATACCTTAGAAAACATCATCAAAAGAATTTATCCTCCCTTGAATTCCAGTATTCTTTAATTCACCTTCCCTCTAAAATCCGCATTAGATATCCTTTGGTTACCTCAGTCACTTGTAGATATTAAATATTCTCAAGTGTGATTAAAATGAGAGAGCCTTGCCTCTTATTTATACTTTCATGTAGCTTCCTCAAGGGGTTACCTTTCAACCATCTTAACCCACTTTCCTTATTTTAGGGTTAACCCAGTGCTAACCACTTGTCCACTTAGCAATTTCTCCATTAACTTTATTATTTAAATAATTTATTTTGTATCCACTTTGACTTATAGTACACTCGTCACTTCATTTTATTATTAGCTTCTAAAATCTCTTAAACCACTTTCTTTATTTTAGGGTTAACCCACTTCTAGATGACTCATGAGGGTTCTCCAACTTCACATGGCCATAACTCTCTAACCATGAGGAGTTATGTGACATTCCACATACCACCGGAAATGGCATGACATGTACTATCCATCTAGAATAGTCTTACCTTCAAATATATTAAAAACTCATACCATTATACATCAAACAAACTTGGGTCCATTACCCAAACCTTTGTGCTACCGGAGTTTCTTCAAGGGTTGACATCAATGACAACCAACCCAAATAATCAACATACCATTCACCAGTAACCCCTTTTTGTGTGGTCCCACTTCCCCCCTGTCCCATCCCCATAGCCCACACCCACAACCAAGATTGGGAACAACATCTCGCTACCTTAGAAAAAGATAATGAGCAAACCCAAATTGATATTTCTTCCATTAATTCTAGTATTTATAACTTCAAATCCTGGCTTGCTCCACTCGAATCACTTCCCACATACATCACTCAATTGATCGCCATGTGTTAGAAATCCCAGGACCCAGTGAACAATTTGACCGCCTTGTTTAAGCACACCTCAGATTCATTCACTTATTCCACACCTTATAACCCTGAAGGTCCTAAATCTTCCCAGTCCACATCTTTTCCTTCCAACCAATTTCAGTGGGACCTACATCCCCCTCGTGTGGAGGTGAACAAATTCAATGGCTAGAATCCCACAAGCTAGGTCACTCAAATGGAACATTATTTCTCTTTGCACAACATTAATGATGAGTTGGAAAAACTCTGGTATGGTGTTTTCCATCTAGATCCAAAATGTTGGCAATGGTGGAAATGGAAAAAAAATATCCACCAAGGGTATGTGGCTTGGACACAATTTGTTGCATAGATTTATGAACACTTTGACACTGACACACACCATTTAGGTCATTTGACCAAGTTGAAACAATCTAGCACAATGGAAGACTTTATAGTTTCTTTTAAGTGCTTGGATTTCCACACGAAGGGCATGTCTGATGCTTTTTTTCTGGGAATGATTTATCAGTGACCTCAAGGATGATATTTGTGTCCATGTCTTCATGGCTCACCCTCAGAGTTGGGTGGAATCTACTAAAAGAGATAATGAAGTACAACAATTTGTCTCTTCTCAAATAATAAAACCATCGTCTCTTTCCCACCCTAAACCCACTACTCCAGCCCCTCCTTCCACTCCATTGAAGATCGATAAATTGACCCGAGAAGAAATGGTTGAACGCCAACTCAAGAGCCTTTGTTATAATTTTGATGAAAAATATTTTCTAGGGCACAAGTGTAAGGAATAAAATATTTTTATGGCCATATTTGAGGATGTTTCAGAAGAAGCGGTTGAGGGCCCCCTCTGGTTGAGTTACCAGAGCTAATTGATATTACTCCACCCTCGGACCCCCATGGAAGTTGAACTAGTCATTTCATTGAATTCTCTCACTAGCTTCTATGATCGCCAAACCCTTAATTTAATTGGTTACATTAAGTATGGGAAGGTCATCATCCTCATTGATAGTGGACACACCCATAATTTTATTCATTACCACATCTACCAAGAAACTAATTTCTATATCTATGTCACCAACAACTTTCAAATCATGATTTCAAATGGAGGTTCCATGAAATGTGGGGGGTGTTGGGAAAATGTGAATCTCCAAATTGGTCATTACCACATGAAATATCATATGTTCGTTATCGACATGGGTGGTTGTGACATTGTTCTTGGTGCAAAATGGTTACGAAATCTTGGTCCCATCCTCACGGATTTTAAGGAATTAGCCATGTAATTCAGCTAGGAGGGCCAACCGTATAAGTTCCAAGGCATCACCATTGGCTCCCCTGAAATCATATGTTCCCATCACATGAAAAATCTTCTCAAGAAAGGTCATTCTAGAATTATTGCACAAATCCATTCCATTCATGCCACTGAGACACCCTTTGTGCATCCTAACCTCCAAGACATCATCTCCAAACATCAAGTTGTTTTTTCCACTCCCCAGGGACTTACCCCGTCCCATGGTTTTCATGATCATTCCATTCCCCTAGTCCCTGACAGTCTTCCTCTCAACATTTTCCCTTATCATCATCCCTTTGCCCCAAAAAATGAAATTGAGATAATTGTTCAAGAATTGCTCGCCGCAGGTGTTATCTGTCCTAGTACCATCCCCTACTCTTCTCATGTGTTCATGTTACTTAATAAATAAGTCTCTTGGTACATGTTTCCTAACTTTAGCTCCCTCAAAAAACTCACCATCAAAGGCAAATTTCCCATCCCTTTCATTGATGATCTCTTGGATGAATTAAGTGGTGCTTAATTCTTTACTAAACTTGATCTCCATTCTAGCTACCACCAGATACATATGAAAGATGTTGACATTCCTAAGACCACCTTTCGAACTCATGAGGGCCACTATGTGTTCTTGTTCATGCCTTTTGGATTGTGTAATTCTCCTTCCACTTTCCAGAGCCTCATGAATCATTTCTTCTATCCTTTTATCCATCATTTTGTATTATTTTTCTTTGATGATATTCTCATCTATAGTAAAACATGAAAATCTCATATTACCCATGTGGATTAAGTTCTTCATTTACTCTCTCAGCACCAAATTTTCCTCGAACAATCTAAATGTTCTTTTGGAGCCTTGGAAGTAGAGTAGTTGGGTCATATTGTTGGCAAGGATGGTGTCAGCATGGATCCTAAGAAAATTGAAGCTGTGGAGGATTGGCCTCGTCCCAAGAATCTCAAGATCTTGCATGGGTTTCTCATTTTAATTGGATATTATCGCAAGTTTGTTAAGAATTATGGAAAAATTATGACACCTCTCATTGTTATCCTTTAAAAGAATGATTTCATTTGGAGTCCAATAGTTGATCTCTCTTTCCAAGCCTTGAAAGAGGAAAGGAATTGGCATTGTCCTTATGCAAGATGGTCATCCTTTGGCCTTCACTAAAAAAACAACCGTTAGAGTGACATTTTTTCCAATCAATCTATGAAAAGGAAATGACATCCATTCTACATGTTGTGGATATATGGAGCCCTTAAATATTGGGGCAACACTTCCAAATTAAGAAATATCATCAGAGCCTCGAGTATTTTTTGGAGCAACAACTTTCATCCCCGAAGAAACAAAAATTGGTGACCAAGCTATTTGGATATGATTATGAGATCATTTACAATAAATGCAAATACAATGTGGTTGCATACACTCTTTGAAGGAAATATGAAGATGAAGGGTCCCTCTCTTCTCTCTCCTTCATTGTACCATATTGGCTCCAAGTTGTTCGCTAGGAATGGCTGCAAGATCCCAAACTATCATGTATGATCCAACAATTGCAATAAAATTCTCCAGTTTCTCTAGAGTACTCTTGGCACAATGAATATATTTGCTACAAAGGTTGTTTGTATTTAAGCAAACAATCACAACTTAAATCCACAATGCTTTCTGAGCTTCATGCTACACCCACAACTGGGCATTCCAGGTTTACCAAAACCTATGAAGCACGATGTTTGCACCTTTGTGGAGGAATTTGATGTTTGTCAATGCAACAAGGGAGAAATGGTCAAATCCCTTAGCACACTAAAACCACTTCCAATTCCACCCGTTATTTGGAGGGATATTTCTATGAATTTCATTTTGGATTACCTAAATCAGGAAATAAATTCATCATCATGGTGGTCGTTGATCGTCTTTCCAAATCTGCTCATTTATGTGCTCTTCAACACCCATTCACTGCATCCACAGTGGCTTAATGTTTCATGGATCATATCTTTAAGCTTCATGGCATGCCTCATTGCATTGTCTCTGACTGAGATCCCACTTTCACTAGCCATTTTTGGTAAGAATTGTTCATGCTATAGGGCACCCTATTGCATCTCAACACATCCTATCATCCCCAGAATGACAGTCAAACTTAACTCTTCAACAAGTGTCTGGAAACATATTTGAGGTGTTTTTCATCTGAGAGGAAAAATCATTGGGCTCAATGGTTACCCCTATTTGAATGTTGGTACAACACTTCTTACCATATAGCTACTCACATGACTCCTTTTGAAGGTGAGATCGGAAGAGCGGTTCAGCAGGAATGCCGAGACCGATCTCTGGAAACATATTTGAGGTGTTTTTCATCTGAGAGGAAAAATCATTGGGCTCAATGGTTACCCCTATTTGAATGTTGGTACAACACTTCTTACCATATAGCTACTCACATGACTCCTTTTGAAGCAGTATATTGACAAAACCCACCTTTAGTTCTCTCATACATTCACGGTCTCTCGAAGGTCCAAGTGGTTGACCAAACTCTTATAGTTCGAGAGGCTATTCTCTGTACCCTCAAAGAGAATTTGTTCATGGCTCAGAATCTCATGAAGCAACAAGTAGATCAAGGTTACTTAGAACGTCAATTTGTTGAAGGGGATCGGGTGTTTCTTCGACTTCAACATTATAAGCAGACTTCACTCAAAGTTGACCATTGTCATAAAATAGCACCCAAATTTTATGGTCCTTATACAGTTCTCAAGCGCGTGGGAAAGGTGGCCTATCAGTTAGATTTTCCCAATCATTCTAAGATTCATCATGTTTTTCATGTCTCCTTCTTAAAGAAGGTGATTGGAACTAAGTGCCAAACTCAAACTAGTCTTTCCAAGTTGGATGAAGAAGGCTCCATCTAGTTGCAGCCACAAGCAGTCTTGGGCCAGCGTGAGCGTCGTCTCCATCAGTGCACCATGAAGGAAGTGTTAGTACAATGGAAAGATGAAACTCTAGTAGATGCCACCTGGGAGCCAACTAACATTTTGCAACAATTTCCTCATCTCAAGCCTTGAGGACAAGGTT
>CBVK0102039432.1:0-15124 GCA_900067695.1 Picea abies
TTCCTAGGCCTCATAGGATATTACCAGAAATTTGTCCACCATTATGGAAAAATTGTTCGACCATTGAAAAACCTTCTTAATAAGCTTGAATTTCATTGGACACCTACAACAGAACATTCCTTCACATATTTAAAGCAGGCCATGTGCACTACCCTAGTATTAGTAACCCCTGATTTCAAAAAAACAATTGTTGTGGAATTGGATGCTTCCAACAATGGTATTGGCACAATTCTAACACAATAAGGTAGACCTTTGGATTTCACTAGCCAGGCTTTGAGTGGTCGTAATTTGGGAAAATCTACGTATGAAAAGGAAATGATGGCCATTCTCTATGCTGTCCACACCTGGCGGCCATATCTCTTGGGATTCCATCTTCATATCAAGACATATCACCATAGTATGAAGTATTTCTTAGGGAAGAGGTTATCCTCCCCATAACAGAACAAGTGGCTAACCAAAATGTTGGGCTATGATTATGAGATCATATATAAAAAAGGCAAAGACAATGTAGTGGCAGATGCATTGTCAAGACAATATGAGGAGGAAGGTTCCCTCTTTGCCTTATCAATACCTGTTCCTACTTGGATTGAGGAAGTTTGACAAGAGTGGCTAACCCACCCCATTCTATCATAGGTCATTCAAAAACTTCAAGAGGACCCTAACCCACCCCTTGGATACACTTGGAAAGACAATACCCTCCGGTATAAGGATCGCTTGGTTCTATCTCCAAATTCAACAATCAAGCCCAAGATATTAAATGAGTTGCACTCATATACTCTCACTGGTCACTCTAGCTTCCAAAAGACATATGTTCATGCTCACCATTCCTTTTTTTAGGAAGGCATGAAGAAGGGAATCCTTACCTTTATCACAAAATGTGATGTTTTCCAATGCAATAAAGGTGAAACTTCCAAGACACCAGGAGCTCTACAACCATTACCTATTCCAACTTATATTTGGACTGACACCTTTATGGAATTTATAGCGAGCCTTCCAAAATCAGGTAACATGTCCATCATCATGGTCATGGTAGATTGCCTCTCCAAGTATGAGCATTTTTGTGCCTTACCACACCCCTTTACGCCAACTATGGTAGCGCAATTTTTCATTGGTCATATTTTCAAACTGCATGGCATGCCAACCTCCATTGTGTTTGATCATGACACAACCTTCACTAGCACATTTTTTTAAGAATTGTTTAAATTACATGGCACACAATTGAAGATGATTACAACATACCACCCCTAGATGGATGGCCAAACAAAGTTGTCAATAAATGTTTGGAAACTTACTTGCGCTATTTTTCTTTGGACAACAACATCAATGGGTGCAATAGTTACCCTTGGAATAATGGTGGTACAACACTTCTTATCATACAACAACCAAAATAACACCATATGAAATGGTGTATGGCCAATAACCACCTGCAATCAATTCCTATCTTCTAGGCAAATCAAAGGTCCATGATATTAATAATTTACTGTAAAGTAGATAAACTACACTCATGTCTCTGAAGAATAACCTCCACATGGCCCAAAATTGTATGAAGCAACATGATGACCAACAATGTTCTGAACGGGTTTTCCAAGAAGGTGATCGAGTGTTTCTTAGACTCCAACCTTACAAGAAAACATTTCTCAAATCCCATGGCCACGACAAGTTGGCACCCAAATTTTATGTCCCCTATCAGGCTATCAAATGTATTGGTTTGGTTGCCTACGAATTAACACTTCCAGCTGCCTCCAAAATACATCTGGTGTTCCATGTTTCTCGTTTGAAGAAAGTGGTGGGTCAGAATTGCAAGGTTCAAACCATCATGCCTAAATTATATGAAGAAGGCTCCATTTGGATGAAACCATAATCCATCCTCTATGTGTGTGAGCATCACTTGCGTGGCCAAACTATCAAATAAGTGTTGATCAAGTGGAAGGACAAATCTCCAGAAGATGCAACTTGGGAACCAACTACCATACTGCAACAATTTACACATCTTCAGCCTGGAGGACAAGGATTCTTTTGAAGGGGGAGGGCATGTTAGGATCTGAACCTAACCCCTCTTAGTTGGTTATTAGTTATATTTTCCATGTAATCAAGGCCGACATTAGTTAATAAGGCCTATTAAATAAAGTTGAACAAGTCAATGTAAGAAGACCTAATAGAAGATTCCGCTTCTAGAAATATCTTCCTAGAGAATGTTCTTTAGAAGATAGTAGAAGTATAAATAAGAGTAGGAGGTATGATAAATATTTTCTTGAGTATTATTGGAAGAGAGCTCTGCTCATTTTGGAGGTTTTCCCCTCAAATATTCAAGTGAACAAAGCTTCCTTGGTGCTATCAATAATATATTTATGTTTTCCATTGAATGTTCATGCTATTCTTGGGGTATATTTGCTTGTTGTGTTATTTGTTTCAGGTTAAGAATATTAGACACAGGAGGATCTTCACTCGATAAAAAATCAAACATAGGAGCAATGGTCCTAAAACTGGATCTTTCTAAAGCTTATGACCAAATTAGCTGGACCTTCCTTCATTTGATTTTGCTTCAAATGGGAATGGACCTCATTATAGTGAATCATATTATGGGGTGCATCCAATCGATTTCATTCACTATTCTTATAAATGGTGCTCCTTCTAGGTTCTTTAGAGCCTCTCATGGTATCAGGCAAGGTTTCCCATTTTCAACTTTCTCGTTCTTAAGTGTGGAAGATTCCCTAAGAAAACTAATGTCAGCAGTTAAGAGGGGTTGGGTTATTTCGGGAGTAAAGGTTTCTGATCATGAGTCTATAAGACACTTACTTTTTGCAGAAGATGTGTTATGTTCAAGGTTCTTTGAGGGACCTCTTTCCCTATAAAGGAATCTTGGATCTATACTACTTAATGACTAACATGAAAATCAACATATAAAATCAGGCATGATCTCACATAAGGTGACTCCTCAAGTATCTCAAGTGATAGGGAACATTCTTCATTTCCCTCTCAAAGACTTCGAGGGTGGTTTGAAATATTTAGAATTTCACCTCAAGATGGATAAATATTGTTTTGGAGACTAGTCTTGGATAATAAAAAAGTTCGAGGTGTGAATGTCCATCTTGGTGAACAAATTGGTTTTAAGGGGGGGAAGACTTGTTCTGCTGAAATCCATACTTGAGAGAATTACAATCTACTAGACCTCTATCACCATTGTACCCAAAGATATCCTCACAAAAATCTATAAGATTTTCTTTTAGTTCCTATGGTATGGACTTTAAGTTTCAAGGGGCATCCAATTGGTTAAGTGGATTCATGTGGCTCTCTATAAGGAGCTCGAGGGGTGGGGTTTGAAGAATATATACTCATTTTCTCAGGAATTTCTAGGTAGATCCCTATGTATATTTATACAGAGTGATTCCCTGTGGGGTAGATTTTTAAAGTCCAAATATCTCCCAGGGGTGTTCATTGTTAAGTGGATCAAGCAACCTCGAAAGTATTCTAAAGGGTCGATTATTTGGAGAGCCCTTTTGTCAACCTTTCCCTTACTAGGGATGTGGGTACTATGGTGAGTAGGTAATGGGAAGAAGATAAGGTTGGGTGAAGATCCCTGGTTGGGATCTGAAAACCAATATCTCTTCTCTGGCTCGCTCCTTTGGGACTTTAATCGGCTGGTATTTTTTCATTGAATGATGCAACGTCTATGTATTGTTAGCCTTTAGGGAGACATGTATGGAATTCCACTACAGATCTAGGATTAGTCGGAGTTGAAGTGTTATAATGGAGCCAATATATAAGTATGTTAGTATCCAACTTTATCATACTAAAAGAAGATGATCCCAACGTCCTTTGTTGGTCTAAAAATCCTCAATTTGGGGACTACATGACCAAGATCGACTATAAAGTTGAAATAGAGCTAAATTTCGAGGGTGAAAAACAATGGTGGTGGAACCTTATTTGGAAACTTAACGCCCCTCTGAAGAGTAAAATAAATATGTGGCTAACTTTAAACAACAAATTGCTAACTTCAGATGTCGACCTTAGAAGGGGATAGATTGACTGAAACTAGTGTTCTCTTTGTAACACTTATGTTGAATCTTCATCTCACATATTTGTTGGATGTCCTTATGCAGTGCAGGGAACAAGGTTGGTCACAACGGTGCTCAAGCCATCGTATTCTTGGTCTAAACCAATTTTGGAATAGTGTTTAAAAGACTAGTTACTAGACACAAGAGTGAAACGGTTTGAAGAGTTCCCATGCATATAATTTGGTACAAAGTATCTGGTGGGCTCATAATTTCCGTCTTCAAGAATGAGTATATTATGCCAGGGTCACTGCAAACTTTATTGGGAAGCTGAAAAAGGAATACATGATGGAAACCAAAAGAAAAACCCTAAGGTTACTATCCATGCCAGTTCTAGATTTCCAAACCCCATAGGGGTATTTTGATGGTGCCATCTAGGGTCATTCACCTCGCTGCGGGGTAGGTTTGGTCCTTCATGTGAACCATCTCCACTTGATCAACATATGATATGCACCTAGGAGGGGTTCAAACAACAGATCCAAGTTTATTTTTTTATGGACCTTTCTTGAGGCTTCTGCAAAGAAAGGGTTCAACACACTCCAAGTGCTTGACGATTCCAAAATCGTCATTGACTAGGTGGGAAAATAACAAGGTTTCAGTATCCGATGTCAGACTCATTCCTTTTCTACATGAACTTCTCCAATCCATGCAGTCTTTTGAATGGCTCTCCTTCAACCATATATTCAAATAATTGAATGTCAAAGCCAATGCCTTGTCTAAAGAGGCACCGAACCTTCCTGTAGGGGCATTTGTTTTTTACAAATTTCTGGATGGTGAGGAGACAAAATCTATGGAGTTCGTTCTTTAGTCTAGTTGGCGTGGAGTAGGAGCAATTTTGTCTTTATTTTATTCAGTTGAAGTAGTTATATCTGGAGTAGGAGCAATTTTGTCTTTATTTTATTCAGTTGAAGTAGTTATATTAGTTGTTAGGTATATGGTTTGATACATAAACTATCTCGATAGTGGTATCTGAATCTCTATTTTATTTTTGGCAGTCCATGAGGCTATAGATGCATGAAGTTAAGACGTAGTCCCTCCTACGAGACAATAATATGCATATTCAAGACTCTTAAAGATAATGATTTTATTTTTCTCTCTCTCTCTCTCATTCCTAAGTTTTGGGTAGAAGAATGACTATAAGAATATTTGATGATGATGATTGTTACCATCCAATATGACCATTTTTCATCTATTGAATTAATTAGTTTGCAACAATTATATGTGTGTGTGTGTGTGTGTGTGTGTGTCTGTGTTTATTTATTTATTGATTGATGGTAATTATTGCAAACTAACTAATTCATTGTCATTTTTTTTAAAGGTACAACAGACAAAAGATGGTCACAATGGATGGTAACAATCATCACCATCCGAAATTCTTAGTCATTCTTCTACCCAAAACTTAGGAATGAATGTAGATCCATAAATCATTTTCTTACATATATTCAATTTTTTATTCCATAAAATGCTAGCACATTTTTCCAATTAGAAATGTTTTTAGTGCATAAATTTTTTGTTTATATTAATTATCTGCAAAATACCTATTTTTTCTATATTTTATTTTTGTAAGAAAAAATGGACATGTCCTTTCATGCTTTTCATGTTATTTTATGGAATTTAAGGAAGATTACCCTAGGTTATTTTGAAAAAATTAAGCTTTTCACGTGTTTTTAGGGAATTTAGGGAAGAATCCTCTATATTCCTTAAGTTTTTCGTTGTACTCACAAATATGTGGATATATTCACAATAGTGTTATTAAGAAAGTTGCCTCCCTAGAATTGATCCCAAAGAAAGCATATGCCCAATCTAATATCACAAAATGTATGTAAACCAAAATACCACAAAGGGGATAGGGGACAACAAGCTCTCCACATCACATGAAGTGCTCTCCTCATAGGTTAACACACATTTAGGGCAACTGTAAGCTAACATATAGGCATACAATTAAAGGATAACCCTTGAGCATGGGGATAACATGAACCAGATACATGGTGGGGATTGTTGTTGGTTAATTAGTAAGCTGATTGCTATTTTTTTCTTGGAGCTTGTATGTTTTTGAAGGGAAATGCATGGGATATGCCATGTTGTTGTGAGGTACTTGGTGTTTATTTTTTAGATACATGAAGTTTGGGTCAATATTTTCCTTGTTGATAAACCATTGCTAGGATCCCCAACTTGATATTTGGAGCCAAAGCTCTTGTTATACAAAGATAGTTGGATATAATAGACTCCTCAAGGAAATATTGTATAGAGAAAGGTGGTGATTGATCCAAATTATGTGGAGAATGAAATGAAGATAGAAATATAGAAAATATCATATAGAGTTGTTGCATAGACCACAATAATACAGTAAATTCCAAATTCTATTCTTGAATAAAATAGAAAAACATTGCAATATGCAAAGCAATACAAACTAGCTAGAATGGTGGTAGCTTATCTCTAAAGAGAGATGTGTTGGATACACTCATTTGAAAGAAGTGTATTACAAGAGTTTTAAAATTCCTTTTAACATAAAATATAAAATCCTAAGACGAAAAAACCCTAGGGATCCAAAACCCTAACCCGAGGATATGTGGTGTCAAAAAGAATGTGGGCCCCAAAAATCCTAGTTGATACACCAACTTCCCAGGGATGCAACATTTTCATACAAACTACATTTGGGGAATTTTTTGGACCCTTACAAAGATTATTTCATGCTATATGTTTTTTTAAGACCCCATAATTACAATTGTGAGGTTGTGTCAATTAATAAAAATGCATGGGAAATTCCCAAAAAATGCATTAGAAGTTCACAACATATAAAACTATATTAGAACTGCAAAGATGTAGAACCATTTTGAGTCATTAGAAGAGGTTGATGGCCACCAATATCCACCTAGATAAATAATTGTGTAAGGTTATGCTAGAAGAAATATATTTCTACAATGTATGATAGCTAGTTGAGCTTCTTGGAAGTTCATTCCTTGAAGTAGAAAATACAATTTGTGTTGCAAACTAGGTTGGGATTGTGTTTGAATAGAGCTATTGATATGTAAATTTCCGTGGAGATTCCACCAAAAATGTTAATCACAACATATATTATAATATTATGAAATCTTGTATATATGTAGTTTATTTCCTTAGATCCCAGATTTATTATCTCTAGCTTATGGATTGAATTTAAGAAATAATTGAAATATAAAATGAAAGAACATGCACAAAGTACACACCATCCACAAAAATGAACATAATATTTTACCTAGAAAACCCAAAATGAAATCAAACCCAACTAGAAGGTGAGGCATATGCTCTTCTATCTTTACTTCATTTATAAAATGTACATACAAAGGAATTGGAACTAACTATGGAGTTACTTTTTGACACTGTGGCCTGAATGGATGATACAAAATCCTCCTCCTCTGTTATTCTCACAAAATACTACTCTCATATATTTTTCACAGCTATGGAATAAGATACGATGCAAAACAATGGAACCCCTTCTCCTCCTAACGACTCGATATTTAACATCGCCCAATAGCCATCTAGGGGTAGGGTTTTGACTTCCTCAACCCTCAATTGTGATAATATTTTGGACCTTCTAGAATCTTCTTGAAATTCCACATGTGACTATCCTCATATGCATGAGTAATGGGGGCTGACTTGTCATCCTCTCATACCATGGTGGTCAACATGGTAGGTCAACTTGTGGGAGACATAAATTTCATATATGAACTCCGATTGAAGCCATTATTGCACCATTAGAAAGGTCTCGATGTGTAGAATATGGAATATTGATATATAGTAGGTTTAAAAAAAATGTTGTTTGATGTCTCAAAATGGCTTTGGAATGTTTCAGAAATTTTTTTGGACCCAATTTTCCAAATTGGGACCCACCTCTAAAATGGATCTACAAGCTGATTCCTCCATTTTTTCCTACTCTGAAAGCATCGATATAGATGAAAAATAATATAATGATCGAATATGAATCACACCTCTCCATTTAGGGAGGATTTTGGTCCCTAAAATATTTACTGAATGAGGTAAGGGAAATTTTCCTCTACCTTCTCCCTGGAGTACCATTTTTCTTTGCCTAGAAGTTTATATATATAATAAACAAAAACTTATGTTATAATGCCTTTTAATTAGAAAAAAAAAAAACTTATGGTACAATGCCTAAATATGGAATATGTCATGAGAAATTGTAAGGCGGAAGGGTGCAAGGAAATATGGTATCTATACCTGGTGTCCATTTAGACTATGAAGAAATCTCATAATGTGATGTAAAATCCAAGTGATAATTGAGTTAGATTTGTACAACATGTTAATAATTGACCATAAAAATAAATATAATGATGTCATTCAATGAAATTGATAAATTAGTTAGATTTGTACAATATGGTAAAAATAGCATGATGTTAATTGGTAAAAATGTAATGCAATAATTGACAGTAAAAATAATAGCATGATGTTATTGAATGAAATTAACATAAAAAATAATAGCATGATGTTATCATGATGTTATTGAATGAAATTAACATAAAAAATAATAGCATGATGTTATTGAATGAAATTAACATAAAAAATAATAACATGATGTTATTGAATGAAATTAACATAAAAAATAATAGCATGATGTTATTGAATGAAATTAACTTGTTGAGTAATACTTGATATTGTCAAAACTTGTTAGAAGAATTGGGAAGAAAGAAGAGTACAAGGATAGATAATATATGAACATTGGGTGGAGGTGATACATGGAAGACTCCCATTAATAGTTATAAACATGTGTTGAATCAATGGCATTGATACAAAATTTTGGAAAGCAATTATAAAAAGAATAGACTATTCACGTTAAACCAAAGTTGACACAATACCTAATTAGGAGGTAAGCCAACAAAAACTCCAATGCCTATGGGTATGGTGATAGTCCTAAAGGAAACATATGGTAGATGAACCCCTGGTGGAGGTGGCACATCAAAGCCTATCATCACTAGATGCAAACACATGTTGGATTAGTTAAATTAATACAAAATAATGAACATAAACCATAACAATAATAGAATATTCACATTAAATTGGATTAACTTGATACAACACCTAATTATGAGGCAATGTAGTGGAAATTGTAATGTCTACGGTTTTAGTGATAATCTTAGAGGTAATGTATGATAACTCAACCATTGGTGGAGGTGGTACATTGAAGCCTCCCATGAGCAACTACAAAAACATGTATCATACCAATTTGATTAATACAAAAAAGTGAAAAACAACCATGGAACGGATACAATATTGTTGTTAAATAGAATCCACTTGCATCAATGCTTGAGTGTGAGGTACAATGATAGAACAAGGTGTAGCAATTGGTGCATAAGTGAGCGGAGAGAATGTCAAATCTCACTTTTTGATCTGTAAACTGTCGTGGATATTCCACTGGAACAAATCGTCACAACAGATCTTATCATATTATGAAATTTTAGACTATGCAAACAAATTTTCCTTAGATCCTAGATTAATTAATTACTAGCTTTACTTGAATTTATAAAAATAAATGAATATGGAAATAAATGAATAGGAAAAATATGCACACCATCCATACAATTGAACACGATATGTAACTTGGGAAACCCAATGCGGGAGAAAACCCAACTAGAAGGTGAGGCCTATGCTCTACTCTCTTTTCTTCATATATGGAAAGCAAGTACAAAGAAAGAGGCACTCACTATGGAGTTTCCTTTCACACCATGGCTTGAACGACTGCTACAAAATATCATCCATCCTATTTTGCTCTTAAAACACCACTCCTTGGATGGTTTTCTCAACTATGTAACAAGTATAATACAAAAGAATGGAACCCCTTTCTCCTCCTAGTGGCCCAATATTTAACATAGCTCGATAGTTTTCTAGGGTTAGGGTTTTGACCTCCTCAACCCTTAATTAGTGATCCAGTTTGGACCTTCTAGAATATTCTTTAAATTCCATACATGGCTAGTCCCATATGTGTGAGTAATGGGGGATGACATGGCATCCACTTGTACCATGGTGGTCAACAAGGTAGGTCAACTTGCAGGAGGCATAAATTTTGCATATGAGCTCCAATTGAGGCGTTTTATGCATTGTTGGAAAGGTATCAAAGTGTAGAAAATGGTCAAGGGTGTGTGCATAGGTTTTAGGAACTGTAACTTAGAAAATTCGATTTAATTCCTCAAAATGGCTCTAGACCCCAATTTTTCAAACTAGGACCCACCACTAAAATGGCCATGTAAGTCGATTCCTCCATTTTTTTCCAGCCAAGTAGTACCAATATAGATGAAAAATTATATGATGATCCAATATAGATCATACCTCCCCATTTAGGGATGATTTTGGTCCCAAAAAACTTTATTGAATGAGGTGAGGAAATGTTTCCTCTACCTTCTCCCTATAGTACCATTTTTCTTTGTCTGGAAGTTTTCCTTTCAACCCAATTTTCTAAAGGTCATGCTACCCCTTTTTGGTAGTTTTGGGCCTCTTCTACAAAAATGTATCTTCTTCCAACTTTGCTTGAGATTCTGGTTCTACATCCTCTATGGTAGGTAGGACTTACTACACCTCCTGAACCAACATGGAAGGCTCATATAGTTTTAAATTATCCACATTCACTACTGATTAAATGTGCATGTATGGGGTGAACTGATTCTATATATTTTATCTCCCACCTTCTCCAATACCTTAAAAGTACCATGCCATGGAGCCTTGATCTTCTTACTAGGATCATATAGTCTTTCCTTGTTCAATTGTGACCAAACTATGTCTCCCACTTTAAATGACTTTTCCATTCCGTGTTGATCATGCCTAGCCTTGTACTTTTCCTATGACTTCTTCAACATCTCTTGTAGTTGCAAATGAATCCTTCTAATCTTTTCCAAAAAATTCCTAGCTAGCAATGTTTCTCCTGTGATGTCATCTCTTTTTCCTTGTTGTCCATAAACAACATACAACGATGAAGGTGGAAATTACCCAAAGAAATTTTTAAAAGGGGATTTAATAGTAGAAGTGTGGACTACTATGTTATAAGAGTGTTGAATATAGATCATCTTTCATCCCAGGTCTTTGGATGCTTCTTATTTTAACCCGTCAAAAGTTGTACCAATGTCATGTTGACTACTTTTGTCTACCCATTTTTCTATAGATGGAATGATGTAGATCTCTTCAACTTCATGTCCATATTCTCCCAAAGTGTAGTCCAAAAGGCACTAAGAAATATGGTATCCCTATCTAAGATGATGCTCCTTAGTATCCCAAAGTGCACCCATACTTATTCAAAGAACATGTTTTCTACCTCTTGTCCTCTAATGGTATTTTTAAAAGGCACACGAATTCACATCTTGTTTAACTTGTCAACTACCATAAAAATATAGTCATGTCCCATCCCAGTTGTTGGTAAACCTCCCTGAAAATCCATGGAAATCCTTTACTGGGCTTGTTGGTATTCCAAAGTATCATCCTCTAATATACCATGCTACATCTTGTATTCTGTGCCAATATACATACCTTTGCAAGTTAGAAATTGTCTTCCCAACACCAAAATGTCCCACAACCTTATGGGTGTGAGCCTCTCTGATAAATTGAAATATTTCCCTTTTAGGAACACATAACTTGTCTATCTTGTAGAGAAACCCATTCTGGATATGATAGTTAGCCTTTCTATCATCTTCTTCTACGTGAATTTGGCCCTGTAGCCAATGAAACACCTTTTTGAAGTCTTCATCTTCTATGTATGCCTTTTTTTATGCATCACGAGTAAAAGGATCCATGTGCATAAGAGTTCCCAAATCTATAATATTGGATGTGGGTGGCATTGAAAACATGTCTTCCGAATTATTAGTGTTTCCCTTCTTATACTTGATGTATAGATGAAATTTTTGTAAGAATCCCATCCACTTGTAATGTCTAGTTTTTTTTAGCTTACTTTGGGCCTACAAATATTGTAGCAGATGAAGATTTGTGTGGATGATGGTCTCCTTTCACATTAGATAGAGCTTCCATTTCTTGACAATTTGAACTAGGGCATAAAGTTCCTTGTCATAGGTAGGGTAGTTGAGAATTAGTTCATGAAATATTTCAAACTGATAGCATACATGCCTTCCTCTTTCCATCAAAACCACTCCCATGACATATCCACTTGCATCTAACTCCACTTTGAAAGGATTTTGTAAGTTTGGCAATGTGAAAAATGGTGCTTGACTGATCTTTATTTTCTGATTCTTCAAGTTATCCCCAATTTCTAGGGATAACTAAGGATATTATGTCTCGAGGTCATCAGGTTGCAGACATGGAGTACATAGAGACTGATGGTTGAAAATGTCCACTTGCACAGACAAAGGCACAATTCACCACAAAAAATCTCAGGTTCATAATGATGGTATCCACAACATCAACTTTCTTCCAAAAGACAATGGGTATTGCTCCATGAGGTGCAAGTAAGGTATTGCGGTAAGTGTCACTTTAATATTTCAGGCATTTGAGTATGTTGCATTTAAAGTTGCTTTTGATTATAGTATGTTTTCTTGTAAGTTGTGCTCTTTGCCATGTTTCACCTAGGTGGTTGACATTGTGCCCTAGTAAGTGGTCACCCTTAGGGATGGGTTTGCTACTGGGAGGTCTCCTTGACAAGTCATCGTGCCACTCCTGATCATACTATTAATTTTTCATCACTTCACCCCTTGTCCATCTCCTTATCTTTAGGAATTTTTGAGTGTATTGATCCAATAAGGGTTTGTACCTCATTTCATGGGAAGAAGGGGCTGAAGGCCAAAATGTTTGTAGATAGAAAAAGATAAAATCCAATCATAAACCTTCTAGATGCTTGCCCAGGTATCTCAAGGACAATGAAATGTCTCTCATAAGAAACCGACGGGACCCGTGAAAAATAACAATGTAAAAATGCCAACCAAGGTTGAGTGTGTGTGGGCAATGTTTTTCATCCTTAGGTAGAAGCCCCGCACATTGTATTCAAATTGGAGAAGAATAAAGTGACCAGGGTAAAGTCAAGGAGGGAAATGTTTTCCATGCTTAGGTAGAAGCCCCACCTTGTCTTTAACCTGGAAACAACTAAAAAAAAACAAAAGGGAATAAATGGGATTGGAAAAAAGATGCATTGAAAACAAAGGTACAACACACCCTCTACAAAGGCACCCATAAATGAGACAATACTAACCCTTGTATGTCATGAATCCCATGCCCAAAGGTTTTAACCCCCCATCCACTTCATATTTTCCACATGACTTAGAGAGGTCTCCACCTAGGAAACATTCCTTGACTTAAGGAATGATTAGCCCAATAGGTCACTTTGTCAACCCTCCCATTACTAAACCTGGAAGATTGCATAGGGTCTTTGAGAACCTGTTTAATTTGATGAGGTAGTTTTGATGTATATGCTTGAATGAGTCTTATATTAAATTTGATTTTACTTTCCATGATGATTTGACTTGAGATCCTTGGAGGGTGCACTTGTTTGTCTCTGCAGGACCTTGACTAGTGGATGATTTGGACGAACAAGCCCAACTTGGGCCTTCATTGGGGTAAGAAGCCCACAGGTTGGATACCATATCATGCACATGGGATGATGATGATAGCCTTTGGAGGCTAGAGAGACACCTTAGAGGACCAATCCTATCCCTTCATCACCCCAACGACTTGCCTTTGGAGGCTAGAGTGATACATCTCCGGGCTTGACATCTTGTTGGGGCTAGGGTTTGGTGGTGGTGGTGTTGATGTTGAAACTTGGAATATTTTGACACTAGGGAAGCCTTGGATTGATGGAGAAGACCCTAGAAATTGAGAAAGAGGCCTTTGGAGGCCCAGTGTTCCATCTCCAAGCTCA
Source organism: Picea abies (assembly GCA_900067695.1). Lineage (NCBI taxonomy): Eukaryota > Viridiplantae > Streptophyta > Pinopsida > Pinales > Pinaceae > Picea > Picea abies. The sequence continues at coordinate 13,891 of CBVK0102039432.1, forward strand.
ATGACTTGCTCCAAGTTCCAAAATGTTGCCCTAAAGTGGCAACGTCATGCTTTTTTAGGGATTTCTTATGTGCAAATTAAATTTTGAAGTTGTAAAGGGGAAAAATAAAGGAGGTCAGACTCCTTAATTTGCGGTTTACCCTAAGTTAAGTGGATTTTTTTTTTTAGAGTTTTGTATATTTAAGAATCATTTCATTTCATTTTGAAACATAACTCTCCCATCTTGGAGAAGATACTTGGCTAAAATTTGCGCCCTCTTTGGGAAACTTGGATATCTCTCTCTTGTGAAAATGTATTTTGGTGATTCTTCTTGGTATATTTTGGAGCTATGGTGGTGCACACCTTTTGGAGGCTTACTCTCTTGCTTGTGGATGGATATGTTTTGGTAAACTAGGTTGGAGGCTTACTCTCTTGCTTGTGGATGGATATGTTTTGGTAAACTAGGGTTTGATATTGCATCTTTTAGAATTGGTAAGGAAATTTCTACATTTATTGGTGTTTTATTCTTGTTCAATTCTATTCTTGTTTGAAACCCTAGGAGGAGCATAAGTGCACACACCCTCCTACAAAACTTCATCTCATTGCTAGTTGACAAGTCATTTTAACCAAGGTTGCTAGGAGGAGTACAAGGGTTTACACCCTCCTAGATTTACCTTAGTTTGATTTGAATTCCCTAGGGAGTAAAAGGGATTAAACCCATAGGGATATTGTGGATCTAACTCACACATCCAAGACTCCATTTAACCAAAAATTAAAGGTACTAATATGAAATTTGCATTGGAGAAATACATTTCTTGCATTGGGTAACATTATTTTACGAGATTTTAAAATTGTTTGAAGTGGAATCAATTCTATGCTCTACTAGCTTGCTTGATCCACTAGGGCATCCAATTTAGTCAAGGATATCTTATTTCTATTATAACATTAAAGCTACAACCATTAGGGATGCAAGAAATTTCTCTCAAACTTTTACTTTAGATCTCTTTTCAACCATCAAAATTTGTTAGAAAGCTACCTTAATAATCTACTTGACATTGTGCATCTTTTGGGTGGTTTACTTGCAACTTTGGGTGGTTGGAATTTTATGTTGTAGAAATATTTTTCTACAGACATAAGGATTTATAATATCTTTACAATAACATCTTTGAACAACCCTGCATTGTTGCTAAAGTCTTGTCTTATCTCACTTGAGTTATACTAGTCATTACTAGCTTATCTCTTGCATCTTTAACTAG